>JAIPRN010000298.1:45575-93705 GCA_025469175.1 Geopemphigus sp. TES_GeoC_2020 | reverse complement strand
TTTCCGTTTTTTTTTTTTTTTTTTCGTTTCTCCTACTTACCGCCACCGTCGTCCGCCGGCCAACTACTGTCGGTATATACATATTATTATCGCCGTATTTATATATATATATTCGGGCGAAATTCTCCGCGAGCTTTTTAAACGCGAACACGCGGCGTCGCAAATACGACAGCGGCGGCAGAACGATTTAACAGAAGGGCGTCGTCTCCTCGGGGCCCGCCGCCGGCACTCGTCAATCTTCCCATCTAGTATAAAGCCGGAAACGCGCGTGATAGATTGATGCGGTCGAGAGCTGGTGGATGATCCATCAATCAATACGCACATATCCTGTTGCCGCGGGGCGTGTACGGCGGTGAGACGACGTGAAATATAAAGCTCTTTGGCCACGGTCCTTCTTCACGCGGCCTTAACTTGCCACCGGCAATGTCCTACCGTCGTCCCGGACTTACGTCACCGTACGCCTTCTATATTATACGTCGTGTACCCCAACTAATTCGCTCCACCCTCTCATTCACTGCCGCCGCCTAAATACAGCCCACGCGTCCGGCCCACCGCTGATCTGGAGGTATCGTCGTGTGTTCACCGTAGTACCGCGTGGACGCGTTTAGTTCGCCGAGATTGAAGGTGGTTCACACGCCAGCGCGCGTGTGTTGTTCCGCAGCGGCGATCCCCAATCGAAACGCTAAAACGTTTTCGCGCGAATATCGCGGCGGACCCGCCGAGTTGCTTCGATTGGTCTCCCCTCCGTCGGAAATCTGTACCCCGCCACCGTCGTATTGGCGATTTACTGCGCGTTTCCGTGAAACGTGGAACGACGGGCGACGACGTAACCGGCATTGGCCGGGACGCCAAGTCGTTGATTACATTGACATTTCGCCGCGTGTTTTAATACATTCGGTACAAAAACGTGCGCGTTGCACCGGCGGCCAATTAATCATTTCGGTCCGGGGATTTATATTTAAACGTTACGTAGGTTCGCGCGCCGCAGTTATTCGCAGTCGGGGGGTCGGCCGCCGCTACATTTAATCGTTCTCCGCCGATCGGTTACGGATTTAGACTCGCCGTCGTCGTCTGCACGGAAACACTCGTCGGCCTAATCCGTTCGCGTACACACCGCGCACACTCGATTGGCGAATAGTACACGTGGTCCACGGCGGGCGCGGAGGCCACAGAAAACGGATTTAATTAATTACGTTACGTCGTTATTCTTTAACCGTACAAAGACGCGCCCGGTACCATTCAACCGGCGGCGGACGCTGTACAGCTTGCGCTTTACCGTTCCGGGCGTGTACGGGGAGCGAAAATTCTTTGCGCGCGCTCGCGAATTGAAAAGAAATACGGCGAGAGGAAGAAAAATAATAACGGCGGGGCCCCAGAATTTCGTATAATATAATGGGGCACGTCCGCCGCGACCGCCGTATCTTCTGCACCTTTCATCGTACCGGCGAGCGTACGGAAAAATAATGACGGCGAGGCATGAAGGAAAATTCGAGTCCGCCGCCGCCGCTGCCGCTTCGTCGTCGTCGTCGTCGTCGTCGCTGTCTGTCGTCGTTCTTATTCGACGAACTCGGGGCTACATAAATCATTTCACGTCAAGGGCCAGAGTACTCGACATACAATGTGAGAGAGAGAAAGGAGAACGTGCGCGTACTCAGACCCGCTGTAACGTGGTCGATGAGTTTTTCGGATTGTGTACATAAATAGCGCGTCTACGTAAAACGTCGCGGAATGTAGAAAAAAGTAAACTTATTCGCGTAAGCGGTCTCCGTAATAATATTTTCGCGAGTGCGCCGGGCGGGACGGCCGTGTAATATCTAACGAACAGACGTCACGAGCAATACGCGTTTTTCGTTATTAAGCCCGCGAACGTTAGGGAGATGGCCCGAGACGTTCGCGGCTGATTGCCCGGCACGTTTTTCGATTTTTTTTTTAATTTTTCCGATCGTCATTTCGGAAATCAATCGGTCCCCTGGCACCCGATCGCGCAATACAAATCTAGGCCTTGGTACGTTAATTGTAATCGGCGACGCCGACGGTCGCTCGAACGGAACGATTCGTTTTTAAACGGCCGGCGGTCACGCGGCGACTCCGGGCCCGTCATTATAAATGTAATGGCGCGCGCGGTTTAATCGCGGCGGGCGCCGGGGAATACAACAAAATCGACTCGAGACGCGTTCGGGCCGGTCGGCTTTTCGCGCCTTGTTACGGAGACGACGGTCGCGGCGCGCGTAATCGTCCGGAAAATCCCGTCCAATTAAAACGTAATTTACGCGATCGGGAGCCCGACGGGCTCGCGTGTCGCCGATACGGCGGCCATATTACTCCGATTTTCCGGTTGCTTCGTTTTCGACGACCACGAGAACACGGTGGCCCGCTATTCCGTGCGTTCCGTCCATCGCGCATTGTCTCCATTACGGTCGCAGCGCCTATACGCGCGACACGACTGTCCGTTATCGACAATTACGCCTTCGTTATTTACGATTCAACGTATCGAAAACGTTTCTCGGCCCGCGATTTTATTGTCTCGTAAAACTAATCGTCGCCGCGAAAATCGACGAAATTATCGCCGGATATGTAACGTCGTCGTCCCGCCCACCGTGTTCGTGGTACTCTATTTCGTACGGCCGACATATACTCCCGTGAATACGTCCGTTTTGTTGTACGGAGTAGGATTTATGTCAACCGATTCGTGTCGGCGACGTCGGTTCGCCCGACAATAACAACATATAATAACAATAATAGTACACACCGGCGTGTAGTATATATTATATATACACCGCGCAGAGGTAACAATGGTAGCAATGACCGTTTTCCGTGAGACGGTGACGTGCGTTATGAAACAAATACCGTTCGTTTCCCATACGATACGTACATATATATATATATATTTATATATACACGTTACCTGAACCGCGGTCGTGGTGCCACTATGCTGCGCGTTTAATTGTTCAAAAGACGCGACTACCGTACTAACCTGGAACAGATCAAAAGCGTCGTTAATAGGCGCGTTCGTTTATTATTACGGAAAGGAACGACGGGCCGACGACGTTACGTATACGTTTAATATACACCTTGGACGATCGGAGGGGGGGGGTGCGACGCGTACGGGCAACCGTTTTTTTTTTTTTTGGGAATTGCGTACGTAACCCCGGCGGGTTCGCGTCCGTGTTTCATTCGAACCGACCGTTTCACGGACCGTGGGGGGGGGAGAAAAAAACCTATAATTCGCCGTGAATTTAAATTACGAACGCGCCGACCGGGCGAATTTAACGCGTGTTATTTGACAGTTTGTCCCGTACCATATTTCGTAAGTCCACCCCGACGTAATAAACTTTTTCTCTACTCCCCGTTCCGCGTATGTTTATTATTTTATTCGAAATGACGTCTCGCGTGTACCGTAATACCCCCTTGTACTACTAACCGCATATACCTAACGGACCAATACGATTCTACGGCGTTCCTCGTACGTAATACACTAACACACACGCGCGCGCGTATATATATAAAATAGAATACGACGCCAATATATTTTTACCGCGCTAGAAATTCGGGAAAACCCGGTGGTGCTCGATACCGGCGAGGAGTATTCCGCCGGGAAGAAACTTTTATTTATTTATTTCGTCTTCTTTTTTTTTTATCAATACGATATTCCCCTTTTGTTTCACGTATTTATCTTTAAAGCTTTATTGGACCCGACCAGTGTCCCGCAACCACCACCCCGGTTGTCGTTTTATCGCGTATTATATATATATATATGTATTGGATACTTAACCGACACGCAGAGACTTAGGGCGGTCGGGACGTCGCCGCGGAAATTATATTAAGGCGTATTAAATTCAATTTGAAATTCCGATTTTCGTTCAATCCTAAGTCACGGAGATTTCTTACGGAATAAAAACGTTTGTATTTTATCCGTAGAATTCCCCGTCGCCACTCCCTAAAATTCCGTCATAAATTCGATTATATTTTAACGAATAAAACCGCCGGGCGCTCCGTCCCGAGTATTACGACGGCCGCGCCCGTGCGGCGTACGAACGACCGCGCGCGGTGTCGTCCGTTCTATTTACGCGTTTACATCTAATCGTAATTCGCTATTCGCGAGGCGGCGGAGCTTTTTTGGATCATCTAAGCCATTTCGCCGTCCCCGAAATATAAAAATCCGACGGCCCCGCAACGCGCGCAATCGTCCGTATATAAAAACCGTCGCTCTTTATTTTATGTAATCTACCGGCGGTTCCCTCCCTCCCGACGGAAATTGGTTAATTAATAACACTCTCGTATACCGTAATTCGTAATATATCCGCGGTCGCCACGCCGTATTAATTCGCGCGAAATTTCGTTTACGCAATGAAACGACCGAAAAAAAGGTATTTCGGGAGGTTGGTTTTTTGTTTTTTTAAAATAATTCGACGAAAAATACGTACGTTATAATCGTACGCGCGCCACACACGTGCCCGTTTCGTAGCTATAATATCGCCACGTAATTGCGTCTAATTCGTTTCGGCGTGAACTATTCGAATATTACGGCCGAAAATCGTCGTGCTATCAAAACGTTTACGGGGCGATCGCGGTATCTAATTACCTCGAGCCAAATATTCGCCGTCGTTAATTGGCTGAGAATTGAAATAACGTTCACATTGTATTGTATTCAAACCGCGAAACTCGTTTCAAAGTCGAACGTTCGTACATTATTAAAACTATTTTGTAATAATAATAATAACAACAACGACGTGTCGAATCGTGTCATCCGAGAGGGGTTTTTTGTCGTCGTTTTTTTTCCCGAAACTTTTAATCGCGTAATATTATTTGGGTTTGAATATATTTTCAATGCCTGTGCATTCGGTCCTGCGAGAATAGCGATAAAAAATGGATAGTTGATTGATACGACGTTTTTGAGCGATTATATAAAGGTCAAAACTCGAAAAATATCGATTACGGTTATAATAAATTTGTATCCGTTTCTAGACGGCGTTACTCGATATTTTCCTTATTTTCCCACGCGAAAACAATAAAAACGAAAGACGATAAAACTAATTTATATGGCGGCGTTTACCGTCCGTTTTAAACATTCGGGCGGCGGGTTGGAAGTAAACGATTATTTCATTTCGTATTCGCGTTTGGTATCACGCCGCGTAATATATACGATTTTTTCGTAATCCGAATAAAACGTCGGTACGATCGGCGCAAAAGTCCGGCGCGCATAAATATTTTACGCCGCTAGATTATTTGCAGTTTCGAAACCTTTGGAGTGGCGCTTAGAAACGCTAACGAAAGGAAACCGCGCGACACGTATAGTCAGTTCGGGGTAAAATTTGACGTAATAATATTATTTACGCGTGCGTATACCGTTCGCGTACGTTTATATATGAGCGGTCGTTGTCCTCAGCGATTCGTCGCTTTCACGGAACGTATTTTTGATTTTTTACGAAAAGAACCGAACGTGTTTAGGGCACCGACCGTGCGCATACGAAACAAAAAAGCCGGTTCGCCTTATATAATATTCGTCTAGGACGTGATGTATGATCGAGCGTGTTATTTGTTGTTTTTAAATATCAACGACGAAACGCGCTAACAAAGGATAATTGGACGGACAGTACAACGAAAACTTCGACAGAAACAGCTACACGGACGAGAATATATATATATGTATAAGGCAGGTGCTTATGACGCTCGGTGCTAAAAGACCCGTGTATTATACGTCGGTTTGCCCATCAAGATTCTGTCATCTAAAAACTCTTCCGAAACTTTTAAAAGGTTTAAGTCTCCACCTCGCCCGGCATTACAAAAGCCGGCGCGGTCCGATATTAATCATTTATTGTTGTTGTTGTTGTTGTTGTTATTGCCGTCGTTGTTATTGTATACGCGTGGGATCAAGCCGAAACAATGTGATCGGGCGCGTAGTTTTTAATTAGATTTCTGAACTGCCGCGGCCGCTGAATACGACGGCGGAATATTATAGAAAACGGAGGTGAAAAACCGCCGTTATTATATTTTCGTGTTCGGTTGTTAGTTCCGGCGGTAATAGTATTGTCGCGAAAACGTCGTTTTTCTCGCGGCTCACTTGGCCCGTTCCTCGGGCTTCACGGACTCCAATAGTACACCTACGTATTACTACGGCGCCGTGTGTCCTCGTCGTCGTCGTCGTCGGTTCGATTAAACGCGCGCGCCGAGTGCGAGCGCACGTACGCAATAATTACCGCGGAATTATTCGAGTCACGGACGACACGACGAATCTCGTGAAAATCTCCGCGACGGCCGCCGTAGTACGGACACGAATTGTAATCATTACCGATACAATGCGATAACGACGTAATACTTTGGTTGTCGATACGAGTTGTCCCGGCAAACAGAAAACGACCACCGTACTACTATTGGAAAACAAAAATGAACGACCGGTATATCTCCGTGCCGAGATTGAAACGTCTTTTGGGGAAACGATTTCCACGCGAAGCGAAATACGAACGGAATTCGGTCGTTACAAAAAAAAAAAACGACGCTTTGCGGTGTTACTATCGTTACGAGAGTCCAAATTTAGCACCTTTACCGTATAATTTATATCTATTTATAGACTTCCGAAACCACCCTCCCCCCCCCGTACACGCAATATGTCGCTGCAATCCCATCGGACGATGCACACCTGCACACCGTGCGGACCGATAAATAATAGCGGCCTTTTTTTTTCGTTCTTGTACGGCCGAATAAATTATCGTTACGGTACGATAATGCCTATAGATAAAAACATATCGTTTCGTAAAATGGCGTCGGTGTTTAAAAAGAAAACACCCGGGCAATCGGATTTTTCGAATAGAAATTCACCAACACGATGCTGCCGTTCAATCGCGAACACAGCGTACACGAATAATTGTTACACGCGTACGATAGCGATATTATAAATAGTATTCGTCACGTTGATCGATCATTACGTATATTCGCTAGCGTTTAAACGATTTACGAACCTAACGTTTTATATTGGGAAAAAAAGGTGAACAACATTACGAGTTCTTGAAGTTTAAACCAATATATATTGTCGCTTTTGTTTACAATATTAAACGCGAAACGTGCAAATCGTACGAAAAAAAAGGAAATGAAATACAATTTTAGCCCAACGAACAATACACGAGTACAATACGTATTATTAAATAAGCGTAAACATTTCGAAAAAGTTATTCGCGATTTAACGGCGTATAATAAAAGGATAAAAACATTACGAATACGATAATAATAATTTATTTAAAACCTCAATCGCGCTTGTAATACGAACGCTATTATATTTTACTGTTTGTTAAAATATTTAATACGAGGGAGTGTATTCCCCAAAAGTCCATCGATAGTTCCCATCGTTGCGTTCGTTACATATCATTCGCTTTCGGATCGAATTTCTTCTCGAATAGCAAACTGCGAGGAAACTAAACCATTTTAATTTTTCACGAGCTTGTTAAATTCTTGTAAAACTTAACGGATAACGCGGACGTTTCTTCGGAAACGTTAAAGACATATTTATTTTTTACAGTTATATATATATATATATTTTACACGTACTGTTATATCTTAAAATTCATATCGATCGATATTTCGAAAATTGTCTAGTAAATCAATAGCGATAATGACATGGATATTATCAACGACGATTTAGAGTTAAAATTGCCAATTTGGAAACGATATTTGACTGCGGCGTACTAGATAATATAAAATATTTATTTGTACGAATTAAAATCGTTCGAAATATCGAACGCGCGTAATATTATCGAAAGAATATATTTTCGAAAAAACGGCTTACGCGAACGTCGGAATTTTGAAAAATATACGGTCGAACGAAGACTATTATTGACGGTCCCCGGACTACGTTCGCGCACTTTTCCGGCTGATTTTCGTTCGACCCGTCGTCGGTCCATTTGTTAAAGGTCCGAACACAACACACAATGCCGCGCGGAATCGAAACGAGATTCGCATGGGCACGACCTCCCCGACAAGGCCACTGGAATTTTTCGTTTTACGTTCCATAGAAAAACGGTTTAAGCACCCGGGTCACGATCTGTAGATTCTTATTTTCCTACCCCTGCGCGTGGCTTGTCTCGTCCTCGACGGGTTTACAACAATAACTAACGTTTGCCGCCAGAATTCTCAAGTTCCGTGCGCATTAACATCGGTTTGTAAAGAAAAACAATATATATATATATATATACGCGTATAAAAAAAAAAATGGGAAAAAAACCTAAACTTGCTGAGAATTCGAAAAAAAAACTGTAAAACTGAAAACCCGCTCGTGGCGGAAAAAAAACCAATTAATTATATTCCGGACATTTTTTTTTTAACCGAAATAACGAAATATTAGCGGGCATTAGCGGTTTAATCTATATACGCGTATATATTTACGGTAAATTGATTATCATTTTGATTCCCGACACGCCGCCTCGTGTCTACGCTGTACGCCCGTTCGAAATTTAATTATCGGCGGGGTGGCGCGTTTTCGAACCGTTCCGCGTCGGGGGAAAAACAGAAGCTATTCGGCTCGCTCCGCAGTAATTGAAATCAAGTGGTGCTGGTTGGGTGGGGTAAATCTTAACTTATATATGCGCGCGCGTGTGTCTAGGTAATTGCGGTCTGTATACGTATATAACGTCGACGACGCACACGTACGTTTCAATATATTATTCTATCGCGTATATTATTAATCTCGGCGACGGCTTATTCCGAACTACTGAATCTTATACACGATTATGATACGACGAGATATATCATTAATCCCGTAATTCGTCGGCGCGATATAAAAATATTAATAATATTATAGGAGCGAGGACGTTACGTAAACGGGACCGTGGGTACGATAAAACGGATTCCGGCGAAACGAATGTGTTCCGGACGATTATCATTCGCTCGTGTCCGTTGGTGTTTTCGTTCGGAAATTTCCTTACGGGCGAAAAATATAAACGCCGTTGTTCGCCCGACCGAGAACCGTGAAAAGCGTAGTAACTGTTTAGTAAAACCGTAATCCGGGTAACGAACCTCGTCCGGAACGACTTCGCGGTTCGTTAGAACGTACCGAAATCGTATTAATAAACGGATAATGGAAGTTGAAAATAATTCCAGTTGCTTCGATCGGTACGGTTATTTTATTTACTAAATTCCGGTTTTTGTTAGGATCGAAACAAATAGATGGGCGCGCGTTCGTAAAATTTACAATTACCCGGTGATAGACGAAAACGCGAGCGGAACTCTATCGGTGGAAAACCGTTTCCGTACAACGGACACGACGCCGCGGAAGACGGACGCGAGGACATTTCCGACCGGAACACGTATTTAACGTAGAGCGAACGCGATGACCGAGGGGACGTATGGATATCGAGTGGGAGGAAAACCCGAAAGAAATTTAGGATCGAAATAATAATAGAACGCTCGGGCGGTATAACCGTACGCGCGTCCTATTGGCTAAAGAGCGTGTTGCGATCTGCGGCAGTGGCGTGTGTAAAGACAAACCATATATAGTAGTCGTGTTCAAAGGGTCAAAAGGTCCATCGAAAGCGCAACAACAATGACGGGAAGTCGCGTATATGTAGTATAACACGTTTTAACAACCATAATTTCTCGACCGTAAACTTTTTGATCTGTTACGTACATTTTTTTTTTTTCGTTTTGTTCGTGGCGTACGCGGGGGAATTTATTTTTATATAATATTTCGTCGTCGGAGATACACGTCATCGACATTGAGCTCCGACGCTGCTCCCGTAATGTCTAACCACCACGTTTGGACCCCGTCCAGACCTCTGTGTGTGTATATATATATATATACGCGACGAACAAGGCACGCTCAATGGATTGTCTTTCATTATTAGTTGACGTGTCGGCCTTTCGTTTTATTTTTAATGAATTCCGCGAAGAATAAAATAGAAACGTCCGTTGTACGTGCACGCTACAGCGGCGGCGCGGCGGGGACACGTCCGCAGGTGGACATCGGGTGAACACGAGAACGCGTAACGAAACGGTATTAAAAATAAACGCGAACGATCGTGTGGACTTCGTCGCCAAAGGGAGGACAACGTGTTTTTAAAAACAAATACGCGCGGAAGGGCCGGCGCGTCCATTCGATACGGCGTGGTGTACGGCCGCGGCGCTTTTACGGGTCGATTAATACGCGGTACGTTATTTTTCAGACGTGTTTAACGACGCACCGGTCGTCGCACGTTTGTAACGGTCGCCGCCGTCAGGGCGTACGATAATTATTCACGTTTCGGCCCGTAAACGACGACGACGTTAACGCGCACCATTTTTGGACCCGAATCCGTTGTTTTACCAATTGTACGACGAACTTTAACAAATTGTTTCCGTCCGTACATAATATATAGCATGAACCACGAGGTAATCCGTCATCCACGTAATTAATACAAAGTCGTAAACCGCACTTTACGAAGTATTTAACTATATCGTATCGCCGAAGAACGCGTCAGACATACACACACACACACACACCCGCGCGTACGCTACGGTAAATCACGAAAAAGAAACAAATTTTCGAAAAACTTTCTCGGCGTACTCGAAAATCGATACGATTTAACGTTACGTCGACAATTATAACAATAGGTCACGGTCAACTACTTCGGGTCAGTAAGTGGTTCGGCGCGGGACGGAGAAGGGGGGGGGGTTAGGGGCTTCGGGCGAATATTCAAACGACGAATGACCCCCTTAAACCCGTCGGGCCCTGCCCGACCCGTTGCCGAGTATTTCGAGTGTACTCCAGCGGCGTATACTTCGGGGTCCTTAAAGTACACGCCAATCTATAAATACGAAAAGTAATAGCCGGACGGTGACGGTTAGACGTGTGTGTATATATATATACGAGCTTTGGAAAAGATTTCGATGACGGTTGATGGATTACGGAAGCGGAAACTTTTATGGAATTTTAAGCGCACCTGTCCTCTCGACGAAATATCAAATTACCGAAATTTACCGCTAACGTCGGTTTGTCGGCGTATATAAATATATATATTTTATACGTACACGGGACTTCGGGTTTCTCGACGACTGTGGGGAATCCGCAAGAAGTATTAATCATCCACGGCGAGCGCATACATACATATATAGACCGGGTTGACTGTCGCGCGGTTGACGAACGACATTTCTACGCCCCACTATGTGCCCCTCGTATATCTGTACGTTGTCGTTCCCCAAAGGGGTCGTAAGCTCCCTCCGAGAATCTATCCACTCTCCGCCCTCGCTACTCCCATCCCTTCACCCACCGCACCGGCACCGACCGTTATATCACCGTCACCGCATTGTGATTCGCGAAATTAAAACATCCCCGCTGTCCTTATTTGCACGTCTTCCTCGGCCAGAGGGGGGGGGACAAGGAGGAGAGACGAGGATGGATAGCCGTGTTGTCCGGGGCTTTGTCCGGTGGCGACGTTGCGACCGGTCGCGGACAAAACTACATTATACACGAACCGAAGCGATATAACGTAACAAATGGCGTCGAAACGCCGAGAACCGAATTGGCGCGTAAAACGCGATAATATTTCACGATAGTCAACGCGCTCACCGATATCAACTGCCCCCGGATGAGTAATGGATCGCGCGCGTGTATTCATTATTTCGTATCCAAACGTTGCAAACGCTTTTCCCGCACATCCCGAATTGTAGTTCCGACTTTTCACATTCTCTCTATCGCCATAGTAGGTCGTTCCGTGTATATAATAAACTCGCAGGTACCGGTGGCCGGTCCAATGTACCCGTTGTTGTTCCTCGACCATCGAGCGTCTACGGTCCGCCGTAATTTTCGAATATATCGAAATCGCGGGACAACGCGTCTTTGCGCGTATAATTCTGTAGGGTGAAATCGCGGGACCGATCTATTGTGACGTGACGGCTTCAACGAATCGAAGACTTCGCGTCGTTATTATCGACCATTTATCTCGCGAGAAATATGTTTCCGTTTTCGCGTATTTTCGCTCTGCCGTCGCTATATGTACCGAAGCGAGTGTCGCGGTCGTACACGAACACGCCGTTGGTCACCTACGCCGGCAACTTCGGAGAGTCCAATCGGTTTTTTCTATATCGGCGTAGTGTAACGAATACAGCGAAATCGTAGTACACTCCGTCGGTCGACCGTAATTTATATATTAACGACTTAGGTGGATTCGTGTGACCCGAAACGGTTATTGATATAAACGACACGGCTTTTAGTTATACGGATACAAACGGAACGTTTTCGCGACGAGCGAATTTTCGCAACACTCGGAAGTTAACCGTGACCGGGAGGGACGTGTCGAGTAACCGAATTAATTACCGGCGGCCGATCTCGACGTTCCGCGGATTTGCGCGCGCGCGCGCCGTTTAATTCGATCACGCGTTTAATACGTCACATGCCGCTATTTATACGGCGACCATACATTATACGTCGCGTTAAACGAAACAAACTTATCGCGATAAATTATTTTACGTACACGCCGCGGACTGAAGCTAAGTCGTAAATTTAATTCATAACGGCGGGCGATACCGACGCGACTACCGGGCGTCGCGCTTACGATCTCTACTTGGTCGATCGACCGCGAAATAGCGCGGATATTTTCGCCCGGACTAGAAGCCAACGCGCGCGCAATTCAAACGAACGGCGGTAGTGGAACGAAATGAAAAAAAAAGGTTATACGCGAATATCACGGCGCACGACCATCGCCGTGACGTAGAGACGGACAAGAACAAAACGACTCGTCGTCGTTTATGGCTCGACGACGGTCGGCCTGTACGTTTTACTACCGTTAAAATAGTTTTCTAGAGAATTGGCGACGGACTATATTCGAATCGGTTTGGAACGTGGCAGCAGCCGGTGAGAGGAAAAAACGAATATTGTCGTAAAAGACCGATAATATATATATATATAGAGTTATTCTCTCTGGCTCTCTTTCGTGTTCTCCCCCTTTATCTTTCGAGTGGCTGTAAGTAATTAGACGTCGAAGCGTAACCGAATCGAATTTACGACGATCGATTATGACCATATACACTCTAGTCGACGCGATCTTGGCCGGGGATACGTTATAAATAATTTACAAACGTTTTTGTCGTAATAACGTTTTTAATCGCCGGCAAGCGGTAAAAATAATAATATCGTATCGGTACCGGGGAAAAATATAACGATTTTCGTTTCACGTTTCGCCCCCCTCGTTTCCAATTATTATATATATATATATTTACATAATTCACGCGTGGTACGTGGTCGCCGTACGGGCTTAATGAAATTTAAATTACTTTGTACGCGAGAGAGATAGTTTTTGGCGAAACGGCTCGTATATATATACACACACACCGTTGGCGCTAATAATATTGTCACCATAAAGACGTGACGGCGTTCAAGGGGCGTTGAAACTTCGGGACCGGAAAATTAGCGTTATACCGCCGTCGATCCCCAGCCACATTTATGATGCTTGGTACCCGTCGTCGTCGCGGTCTATACCGTGCGGTCGTAAAGTTTAGTGTCTCCGCGCGCCCACATCGCCGCACCGCCACCACCACCACCACCATCGTAGCCGCCGCCACCGTCGCTCGGTCATCGTCCACGACCCTCGTCGTCGCGTGTTTTTGTTTACATTTATAGTGATGCGCGCGCAATACCGACCGACCCCCTTCCGCCTCATCACGCTACTCGGAACCACCGCGGGGGTACACCGACCGTTTTCGTTTCCGTGTCAATAACGCCGCCGGCATAATCGCCGTTTAACAACGATCGCGCGCCGCTCTCCCGGTCAACGATAAAGTCCACGAGTTTCGTTACATACCGCCGCAAGTCGTTCTACGTTTTCCATTTTTTTTTTCGAGATTCCCCCGGGGCAGGGGCGATTATCGTATTTTCCCGCCAAATCCGGAACGTTCACGAATCTACGTCGGGAAAACGTGGTCGGACTCGGCGCCAGTTAGTCGAAATCGACCACCGCGTCCGTCGAACGACGCGAATTGTGTTCGGATAATACGACGAACGTGTTAAAAATTGACGAGATTTTCGTAACCTAACCCCCCACCCCTCTATCTTTATCATCCAAAGCCCCCCTCCCCGCCACTGAATTAACGTATAGGAAAATGTATAGCGGTTGTTGGAAAAACCGATCGTGACAAAGTCGCGTCGGTCGGATCACCGCGGGACATCCCGTCGGTGTGCCGTGCACGAGGGGTCCCGGACGGAAGAATACGAACGCGCTAATCCTTTTCATCCTTCGAGATTCGTAAAACGCCGTAAGGTTCGAAGTCGGTTATGAATTTATACTTCCGTCGCCGCCGTGCCGGTTATCCCGTCAGGGTTTTATGACGTCAATACGCTATATCGACAACAACTATACATATTTATCGCGTGACGTTGACGCGACGGGTTTTTTTTTTAGTAATAAACGGCGTCGCCGTACGTTACAATAAGATCGACCAGCGCGATGGGCGGGGGGGGGGGTCAATATTATCCGAACAGTATTATTTATTATAATAAGATTCACACGTCATATACGCGTATTGCGTAACGTTATAATGAAAATCCGATCTACGCTCAAGCATCTCGTATAGTAAACAAATATATATATATATATTATGTAGAGAGAGAGATATATACTTTAACGATGTAATATACATATTATACATATGCTCGACGTAACGCGTATAATAATTTATCGAAAGTTTAATATTCGTTACGAGATCGCCGAAATAAATAAACAAAATCGATTCCGGTGTATGTAGTAAAAGCTGTTATCCGGTAAAACGAAACGTCAACGATATAAAGCGAAAACCCCCGACGTTTACAGGAATCGTTCGAAACACGCGTATAATTATGGCGGTGCGCCCGATTAATCCGTTGTTCGGTACACGTCAGTTATATACACGTCCCGTCGTTGTACGCCGAAAACGTTTACCGAACGTTTCGAAAACGTCTCTAGCGGGCCCATGCCGACAACGCGGGCGATTCGCGGCCGTCGCAATAATAATAATAGTAATATCGTGAGAAATACCCGGGGAGTGTTGGATTGTTTCGAAACGTAATCGACGAAAGGGTAGAAACGATTATTTTCGACGAATATAGCGAAATATAATTTGGTATTACACGGACGCGTTTCGGAACATAATCGCCCGTGAATATACGAACAGCGAAGCGTTATTTATTAGGTACGCGCGGCGTTTTTCGGCATCGAACAACGGATCAATATGGAATATCGAAGTTTGACGCTACACGATTTCGATAAGGCGAACGAAACAAGCGTGTACGTTATTATAAACGGGACGGTCGTCGTGTCCGTATGCCGCCATACGTAAACCGTAAGAAACGCAATCTCGCGAACGTGAAAAATTCAACGCTCGTCCAGCCACAAATCAATACGTTTCCGCTATGGTTTGCCAGAGAGCGAGCGGCCGCGTGCATATTTTATGGCGCGGCGATGGTCACGGACGGCGATTACCGCCGGATCGGCCGCGAAATTACGACGCGTTTGCCGGAGCGTCGTAAACCGTTCGGTTCGAAGCGCGCCTATACCGTGGTCGACGCGGGCAAGTTCGGTCGAGGCATGTTTCGCGTGGAAACCGCTTTGGCGGTGGCGGACGGACGGACTCGACGGCGCGCGAATCCCGTACGATCGTTTTTCGACCGCCAAGTTCAACCAGGACCCGGGTAACGGTGACGGGTGGAGAGAACGAACGGAAATTCCCCGAACGTTACGCGAACGCGACGGCGGGCTGGATAAAAAACCTCGGCACGACCAGAAGCGCACCCTAGGTGGTGGCCGGGTGACGTGCGCCATAAACTTGGCGGGGAGACCGAGTGTGTTTAATAGCCCAACTTTAAACAGTTATCCCCGCCGAGTAGTTACACCTTGGGCGTCCCCGGGTGAATGCAAAAACCGTTTCCCCTCTCCTCGTATTCTTACCGCCGCCGGCGGCAGTAAGCGAGTATAAGTTTACGACTTGGACGGGTTTTCGCGGCGCCTATGGGCGGCGGTGTGGACGTAACGCGAACGGATTTTCATAAAGTACGCCGGAAAATTGGCCGCTCTCTTTTTTTTACGCCCGCAATAAGGAAATCAAAGCGCGCGTGCTATGAAAACCGGCGGTGAAATACGCGCCGAAAACGAAATTGCCTTTCCCCAACGGCCGCCGTTGTGCGTACGAATTTTATATAGAAACCGTGTTCACGTCGAGGAGAATACGCGTTATTTTTCAATAATATAAGGAATCGACGCCGTCGCCGACGTATAGCTTGTACACAGAACCGCGTTTAGGGTCCGGGTATCGAAACGTACGGCAATTCGATTCGAGCGAACGAAAACGGAATTCGTAATTAACCGACGAGCCTAATGTACCGTTTTAGCGTAAGACGATTTTCGTTCGCGCTATCGTAACCCTTATTAGTGCGGTATTAAAAATGGCGAACATTTTTTACCGACACTTTATATTGTACGTGTAATCGTTCAGTTTTGTAATAACGAATCGTACAACGTCGGAAAGTTGCCGTCGTTTTTCGCAACCTTCCGTTGTCCTATCCGTACGCGCTCGGTACCGAACAACACGTGAATATGAATTCTCGTCGGTAAGTCGTCCCGTCGAATTTCAATTAAATCGTCTTTCTTCGGCGACGACGTACTCGCGTACTGCGTATACGAAGAAATATCTCGTATTGCGGTTTAGTATTTATCCTCTTAAAAGTACAATTAAATTGTATATGCAAATTAAAATTATCGCCAGATTTGAATATGCAATTAATTTTCGTAATTGGATGCGCGGCGAGCATTACGAATCTTCTTTCAAAAATGCTAATTTACACGACTTAAATGGAAATTAATCCGGGACGAGATATAAAACTACGAGCCTCGCCACTATAAATACCGTACAGCCGTAGATAATATTAATATTTAACGTCTACCAAAGGGTAGCACTATACCGTATCGCTGTTCGGTGCTCGAGTCCCGGTTCGATGAATCTATAAATATATATATATATATGATTAGCGTCCGTCTACGACGAAAGTTACGTTTTTGAAAACGCCGTATCGGCGGATTCGATTGAAGCATTCAGCGATTGGGGGAGACGGTAATAATCGATCGAAACCGCCAAACGCTCGGGTTTTTGGCAGCGCGTTAACAGAGTTATCGACGAATTTCTAATTATTTATTTACGCGGTTCGTTAAACGAAACGACGCGTATAAGTATGTGTGTGTGTGTGTGTGTGTGTGAGGGGTGGGGCTCAACGGTCTGACGCGGAATACCGACGAAGTATTTTATCCGGCGGTTTTTGGTTTTTACCGTAATCCGTTTCTCACGACAACCCGCCCGCGTAAAACAATAATAATAGGTTAACGCCACTTATAACAATAATATTTCGGTCGGCGTTATTCGCGCAACGTATAAAATTCCCCTAATTAAACCAAAAATGGCCGGCTGAAAAATTCGAAATACGGGACAAAACCTTTTCGTATTGTGCTTTTCTAGTACCTCGTCTAGACGACGGAGGTGCGTCAATAATTAGTTAAAGCTTTAATCGATACGCTTGTAATAGACGTTTAATTTTCCGTACGACTACTTCGACATCGTTAATAATTTGACAAACAATTACGATTTCGTCGACGATCGTTTAATGTAACGTAAATTCGAGTTTGGATTTATAACGAAAATGATAATCGTCGGCCGCGGATGACAGTAGTTAAAATTGATAAAATTGTTTATCGGAACGAAACGCGTTAATAATAAATATTCGAAGGGTTACGGCGGTTACGTGCGGAAAGCGGAGCCATACGATCGTGCGGCGGAAAGGGTCTAACGGGGTAGCGGGGACAGATAAAGAGATAGTAAAGAACAATCCCGTGCAAAATACGAGACGTCCGCGAACCACCCTCGAGACGTGGCCTATGTTATTGTAACGACGTTACACGATTGCGGTCGCACGGTCGACGACGGTGTATGAGCGAATGGGTTCGTATATCCCGAAGACGTTATACCGGAAGCGTACAAAAGATCGGTCGAAACGGAACGAGTCGCGACGCTGCCGAAAACGGGCGTAGGTTTGGAGAACGCGATTCGCGCGTATAGGGGAAACAGACGTCGTCGTCGGCCGCGTTTTAAAAGAACGTCCGTTTATTATTATTATTGTTTCCTCGACGCCAAACAAGTAAACGCGGCGACGGCGAAATATTTATTTATGGGGCGCCTACGCAACGAGCGATGTTACCCCTCACCATTCGCGTATATAACTTCGCGTGTGTGTATATACGCGCACATTACGATCGTACACACGCGCGCACGCGCACAATGCATAACGACAACAAATCGTCCCTTAAATCAACGCTAACGAATATAATACACGGCGCGTAATGGGAAAGGGGCGCGGGGAGGTTTGCGTAAAGTGCGTGTAGTTTTGGAAATGTCAAGGGCACCGAACTACTGTTCACGCAACGATCCCATAAATTCTAAATTAAGACGTTAGCTATGAGCGCGCTCGCGGCTGCGTGTATTTCTCCTCCTGACGACGACAAACCGTAGAGACTAACGACGACGATAATTTTACCCGACGAGAGGTCGCCGTGTACTCCGATAACCGATAACGTTACCGGTTCGCGTATGTACGAACGCGGCGTTTCCATTCTCGAAAATACATACATATATATATACGATGGTGTACGGGGTGTGTGTAAACGCCTAATCTTTCTGTCTGTTTTTTTTTACTCCTTTTCTTCTTCGTTTGTACGTTACGGTGTTTTAACGACGTTGGCCCGGCGCGTTAACCAGGTCGGGAGCCAAGATATTAAAAACGCGTCCAAAGTTAACGCGAGGCGTATTTTCGTACGGTATTGTTCCGTCCAATACGCGCGACCCGTTTTCACGGTTAGTACACGGAATGTATTCCGTACACTCGACCCGAACGAACGCGACGACACATACGATACGCGTTACGTCGGGCACGGTACACGGCACGGCCAAAAACTTGACGCCAACCGGATATGTTCGACTTAACCGTTCGGGGAATGTTCGAAAACCGATAACGTTTCGGGACATCGAATGATTAACGTTTAGCACGCGCGTCGGTTGATTATGGACGCGACGATCGAACGCCGAGGACGCTTAAAGCGAAAGTGGCGAGTTAATTGTCTTTTTTTCCGTTATACGGCGGCGGTGATGGACATGACGCGGTTAGGAGAACAAAATCGCCGGTAACAATATCGATAATTACGTTAACATTTCGTTCCACGCTCTAATGACGTGTATGTATAGGTGCGCGTAATCGCCTAACTAATAAATTCGTTTTTTCGAAAATCCAAACAAACGTATACGCAAACAAGTATAATTTCGGGCGTACGTTATTTACGAAGAGAGGCGATTGAAACAATAAACAATAACGATGGAAACGAAAACCCGTTTTTTGACGATTATTTCGTATTTTACGACCGATATACGTCAAACACGTGTGTACGATAATTTCGAAATCGTTTCGACGATTTCGGTGGCGTTAGTAAACAAGGGGGGGGGTACGATTAAGTAATTAGTACGCGTAATTTGGACTCGCCCGATTTTCGCGTCCTCGAAAAATATCGTCGGGTGGATTTTTTTGTCCTACCCCGTACTGTAATATATTACCACTTATCTAATAAATCGTAAAAAACGAAAAGTACGATAGCGATTTTCGCGAGTTGTGCGTATATATTTCTTCGTATTTTTTGTTTGTTTTAGGTCCGCCGTCGATATTTCAAATTATCGCCGCTGTATTTATTAATTTCGTGAAAACTTCGGCGCGTACGAATTCGTTCGGTTTTTATGAAAAATCGTCTCGTTTTTACGCGACGTTATTCAAAAACGAGTTTTTGTAATACGACCCTTGCGGTAGTAGTTTTTTTTTCAATGAAAACATCACAAAAAATCCCCGCGTTGTCGTTTTGGAACCGGGGACGGGCTGCGCGAACGCACGATCGGACATCCCCTGCCCGGCGGCGAAAATCGTGATTAATGACGGCGTCGTTTTGTGTCATCTTTGGTAATTGATGATAGCGGTCCACTCGACACGAGAAACAAAACTCTAGTACTAATTTTAAAAACGAACGCCGGAAGCGGCGGCCGCCATAGCGGGGGAAAAAATAACTCTTTCTTTTGTCAAAGTACCAAAAAACGAAAAAACGAAAAACAAAAATAAAAACTCCGACCGGAATTTCTCACGTCGGCTAGAGCCCGTTGGATTGGCGGGCTTAATGGTTAGAAAGAGAGAAATAGAAAACGTGAGCGAGTGAGAAATCAAAGCGTCGTCATTATGCACGAAGTCTCAAAAGAATTTCGAATATTTATATAATAAAAATATACGCCGAGAAGTGCGCATCGTCGATAGGGTACGGAAAATAAATTGGATATTTCTCGTGGATTGTGTACGTACGGATATATCGCGGAGGTAATATAAATATATACGATGGGATTTGAATAAAAATTTACGAAATTTTCGGGACAAAGAATACAACAGTCGCGTGTGTTTGTGCGTATTGTGATATTGAGACGTTCGCGATGGATCGAAAACAAAATCGCCGCTTACTAAAGCGTCGAAATAATAACGATAACTCGATTGTAACGTTACGTGTCGTTAACGGCGGAGAAGAAAAACGGCACGAGCTATTCATTTTTCGGCCATACGTTCGCGCGTCCCGAACGTTTTAATTACGTAAACGGAATATCGTTTTTTACCGTGAAAATCACACCGTGACACATCCCCGGGCGCGTATATTTCGTTGTGCCGTTGTACACGCTACGTGTTTTCAAAAAACCTACGGTAAAAATAGACTTTTCACTGGACACGTTTTTGGCTCACGAAATACTAACCGAAATACCTAAACGCCGTGTGGAGTGTAGGCAAACCGAACCTATACAACCTATACAACGATACCGACGGTACGAACGCGTGAATTGCCTGTTTCGCGATTTCGTGTACACGTATGTAGGCAATTTCGTTCCGTAATGCACACAAAGTGTGTCGACGTACACACAATTTTAGACCCTGACACACACACACATACATACGCGCGCGCCTACGCACATGTGACGGCGAGACGTCGGTTGGTTTGGAAGGAGAAGGAGGTCGAAGGGACACGACGTTTTCGGCACCGCCGCCATCGCCGCAACGTTCCGCTCATTAGATCAGTTATGACGGTCATGTGTCACGACGAACGGCGCGCCTGAGCGACTGTTTTTTCTCTAATCGTTTCCTACCTCTACGGACGACGACGACGTTCGGCCGCCGCCACCGTCGCCTCTAAATTTAGTGCGCCGGTTAAATTTAGTCGAGTGCCATTTTCTCGGCCCGGAATATGCTAGCTATGAACCGCCGTGTAGCTCGGCGTCCGATTTTTTTTTCGTTCGTTGTCTACCTTTCCTCTTTCGACTACCACGCGAATCTGACGCCCGACGACGAATTGTTCGGATTCAACCGTACACAAATATACGCGTACACGCCAAAGGTAAATACGTAATTAGCTAGGCAGGCGTATAGTTAGGTGGGTAGGTAAAGACGGACGTGTAGGGAATGAAAGAACGGGCGTTGCGACGACGACGGAACGAAATAAAACGCGGTTGAAAGGAGGCCCAGTCGTCGTGAGTAGTCTTAATTAGCGAAACTCCGGAACGGGCGGGAGGTGTTCGGATATTGCGTGGCGACGACGGACGTAATAGTGGAGACGGATAGGGGTGGGGGTGGAGGTGCGACGGAGCGGAGATTTAAACGGCACGGGGGATTAACGCGACCGCGGCGTTATATTATACTGATTTAAACCCGACCGCGCCGAGACTTAGGTCAGGAGCGCGCGCGCACGCGCGAACACGACAATATAGCGAGTACTAAGGCTTTGCGGGAATTACGCGTCTACGCCGCCGAGAAGTGGCGCGGTTATTATTTATTTCGTTTCTACTGCCCCCCCCCCCACGCGCTACACCGATCCCGGTTCGTTATTTTTATACGCTCGTACGGGACGCGCTTGACGAATAACGTAAACAAGCTTTCCGTCCGCCGCGCAAACGATATGGTACGTTATTATCGATTCGTACCGTTGCGAACGGTGTAACGCGACTGGCGAACAAACGTTTACTTAAATACGTCCGGCCGCGTTACTGTTTCCGTCGTATCGTTGTCGACGAATATCGTCGGCCGTGGCCGTCGGGGCGTCGAAATCGTTGAAATAATAGCGCGGGCGACATTTCGAGATTCCACCGAAACGAAAACCTACGCGCGAATCCGACGACGTGTTCGCGGCCGGATAAGCGCGCGTGTATTTCGAAACGCGTACGTCTCGTCGGCCACCGCGGAAACGGACGGGTGTATGGGAACGGATTTCCCGGGGCGGTGGAATGGAAACGGTACGGTTCGTATAATACGGGTCGATAGAGCCGTCCAGCAACCGGAGGAGACAGAAACGTAAATGGCGCGCGTATATAAAAACGTCGAATACAAACAATCGTTGCCGCCGCCGCCGCCGCCGTTGGTGTACACGAGACTATTTTAGCCGACACGCCGGCAACAGCAGCACTAAAGACGGCGGTGGCGGCAGCTTTCTGCCTATCTCTTTCTTATTGGGTCGTATATGAACATGTTGGAAATAAACAACCACGGCGCGCCGCGGCAAGACAGAAAGCGGTCCTTTTTTTCTTTATATTCTCCAAAAACCAACGGCCCTCGTGAATAATTTATGACTCGGCGGCGGCGGCGGCGGCGGCGGAGGAGGCGCGGTGGATGGCTGCCGCGCGTGCCGCGATACAATAGTTTTCCGAAAATTCTCTCTGCTCCGGGCATTTATATTACCGGCGACGCGTTTGTAACGGCGCGGTAGAGCACTCGAAAACACGAGTTCGCGTTATATCCGCCACCGTCGGCCGCGGTCCCCGGCGAAGGGACAACCGGGCCGGCGGGACGGGGGCGGTTCATAATTTTTGAAAAAAGTAAGTGTACGACGGACGAACGTCGCGGGACGCGTTTTGCTTCGCGAAACGCCCGTCGTTTTTATTTCGTTCACTCGCTCGTTCGTTCCCTCCATTTCCCGTATAATACGATTTTTTTTCGCCTCCCAATACCCCGGGCGACCGTCGCTAGACACACTCTCTTTCTACCTCCGTTTTTGGGTGTGCTCGTTTGTTCGTATGTCTATCTAACGACGCGTGCGCGCGTATTCTCTCACTGGTCACGGCCAAAGGTGCGTTATTGTTTGCCACCCTAGCGCGGAAAATAACCGCCATTACTATATAAATATACGCGCGGGTGTGCGTACAAGACCCTCGGACAAATTGAGCCAATTTAACGCAGGCGTCGCCGCCGTTGTAATAATAATAATAATAACGAGGACGAAAAGAAGGAAAAAAACGAGATAATAATAACGATAAAACCCCTTTGTATATTTCCTATACCAACGGCGAGCACTTTGGACGTGATATATATATATATATACACACACACACGCACCCTCGAAATAAAAGGTAATTTGTATTTATGTTATGTGAACCACGCGCGGCGAGATCGTCGGTCATCGGACGGCCACGGTGACGTGATTTTTGCGTGTCGCGGCGACGTCGTGTGACCCACCAAGGGCCGTTATCGACGTATACGAATAGTGAAATACGAGGCGCCTAGAATTCCGCCGTACTATAAATATATCGTCGTCGAAACTTTGTCCGGGAATCGTGTATATATATATATGTGTAGCGAGAATCCTTTTCGAAATATATTTTCGAGCCGGCCGGAAAGTCGGGAGCGCGCGGAATTACGGTTCGCTAAATGCGTTGCGCCGCCGTAACCATTTCGAGGGCGAACGATGATAATCGCGTTACGATATAAAACGTTACGCGTTCGCGGACCCGGGGGAGAATTTCGTGTAGAGTTCGCCCCGCCGTCCGGCTGATTCTAGCCGTATGCCGGAACGTAGCGCCCGACGTTCATATTCGACGACAAATAGCGTTTCCGGAACGAAATTTTATTTTTAAAATCGCAATGGACACGACGACGATAATCGTCTAAAGTCTTGAGTGGCGTACGGGTTGGGACGGCGTCCGCGGCACAATACGAGGCGCGCGTGTGCGTCCCGGAAAATCGGTCGGCGAGTGCGTATTGAAACGACGATAAAATAACGCGTAGGTTACGGCGGACAATAAACCGGGCAAACCCGATTGAATAACGAACGAACGGTATTGGATCACGTCGGATATGATTGCTGTAAACGAAACCCGTTTCGATGAATACCGCACGGACAAACCACGAGTACGCGTAACTATCGTACGGAACTCCAATCGATTGCCGTCCGTCTTTTCGGCACTCGCGGATACGACGTGGCGTTTAACGGATCGTTTTGCGTCGCTTACGCGCGTTGGCCCAAGCTCGTTGCGTCGGATACCGGCGGGTAACGTTACTCGCGCAATTATCCATTTCGTCCGCTACGTCCACGAAAACAAATCGGGCACGGAGAAAGTCGTACGGCGGTTTAAATATAATATTATCGTTAGAATACGGTAAACAATGGAATTAACCGGTCGTCATGCTCGCGACGTGTGTATATATGTGCGCGCGTGTTCGTCGTTAGTGCCGGTCGTTTGAATACGTCGAATTCGCTAATGAAAATCGGCGCCGACGTAGTTATTAAATTAAAAACGGAACGACGTCGTCCCTTCGCCGTCCGTCACGTATCGATTAATCGACGTTGATTTGCGTATCCAACGAGACGATAATTCCTCCCGAAGAAATAATATTACGCCCCGAATCAAAATGGACGCGATATTAATATCGTAATATTCGTGTGCGTGTACGGCCGCGTAACTATACATTTATATTGGTTACGATTTAACGTATTCAAATCAAAAAGATAAATATACGTAATGGATATTTTTTTATATTAACGTACGCGGAAAGCTCGTTTAAGTTAATCAATGAATAATACGCGTTCGTTTATTAGTCGGGGTAAATTCAAAAAAATTTTTTTTGCCCGTTCGACGACAGATCGACTCGGTATACTTTATTAATATGTTGAAAATCGCGGAGGCGAAAAGCGCGTAAATTACGGCCGAATAATTGAAGGTTTTTGAACATTCGCTAACACACGCGCGACCGTGTACGCGGAATTTGGCGAAAAATAATATTACGTAACAGTTTCGCGTCACAATTACGTTTCAATACGCGTACGTTTTCAACGATATTAAAACAAAGAGTTCGTAAATCGTAAACACGATGACGCGTCTCTTTTTATTAGCGCAGAACTTGTTTTAGCGCGCAATCGTGTTCCCGTACATAATTATAAAACTGCGCGTAACAACGATCCGAACGTTTCTAACGAAAATCATCGACGGAATCGTAAAACAATTAGCGTCTATAAGGCGGACGTTGAAAAACGTAAATAGGAAATTCTCTCCGGAATAAAAAATCGGCCCGATATCGCCGTGGATTGACAACGCTGTTACGTAATTCCAACGAGTCGCCCCGATATCTCATAAATAGCTCGAGAACGGCCGCCTAAGTGGTGCCGAACGTCAATATTAGTAGCGTTGGAGGACGTACGCGGATTTACGCGTTTCGGTTCAACGGCATCGCCGGCGTTTGGTATTCGGACGGTTATTATTATGTTATTCGCTTCGTCGCAACCGAGCACGTAGAGCGAGAGAAAACCGCGAATAAATATTTAACGTACACGCCAACGTTTCGTTTTCGGCGTACCGAAAATTCGTCCGGTTTAGAAAATGGATTATTATTCTGTACACGGAACGATGTACACCGCCGATGTTGATAGTAAACCGCTTTTAAGAAACCTACGTTCGATTTGTATAAAAACGCGTCGTGTTTCCGCTACGATGTTCCGACGCGTAATTACGATAATAGTTACGAAATCGGAATCGGCGAAAATCGTAAATATCCAACGTTCGTGTATAGGTCGAATCGAAACGTATTTATTTATTTCCGTGATATCGGAAAATGGCAATAACGAATTCGGCGGTATTTATTGTTATAATCGATTTGATTTCCTTAAACGCGCGTAATTATCGGTATACGGCGTATTTAACGAAAATAACGTAAGCGCAGCGGAATAAAAACGTAATTCATAACGTAACACCACGCGTCCGACGATTCGTCGTCACGTCTATATGGGGCCGTAAATCGGAACGCAAAGGCGAACATTTTACCGTCGAAACGTTTTCGATTGTTCGCTGGCCAATAACGAACACCCAAAAGCATTGCGGATTCGCTCTACGGGCGGCGACGTTATACGAATATCCGTAAATAACTTATTACTTCGTCGCCGACATATTTCACAATAATTCGTCAAAATAATCGACCGTTTTCATCGTCCCGTCGTTAATGGCCGAATCACTGGGATCCGCGTCGACGGTTTGTACTATTTTATATATATTATTTTCGTCCCCTACACGAATGTATATCGAGAGTATTTACTCAAAGCGCGCGGTATACAAATATATTTACGGGGTTGGAAAAAAAAATTCGTACCCGGCGAATAAATATAATAACGCGATCGACGATTCGTCGAGTTAAGTGAAAATTATTTTTCGTCGGCAGTAGCGATAGCGTTCGACTACGGGACGCGAAAAGTTATTAGGGAGGAAACGTCGTTTAAAATATATTGTTCGAGTTTTGTTTCCGAATATATTTCCGCGACTTGAAGATTTAAAAAAGCGCTTATTTTCAGTTTACCGTAACGTTTAGCGATTCCGCGAGAGAATTCCGGTACCGGAATCCAATTTAAACGAGCGATTCGCCCGAGTCGTAACCGTTTAAAGTTTTAAAGAAGGGCGAGATATGAAAATATTCTTCTATTTTCTTATTCGTTCCCGTCGTTTCACCTTAAGACCACTTCGAAACTTTTTAAACGCATAAATCTAAATATTTTAAAATTCCCCCCCCCGTCCGGTTAAATACATGACAATTATTTTCAAGTACGGGTGTTTACGGCGCGCCGGATTAAAACAACAAAGTTTAACCGAACGTTAATAACTTTCAGACCTGCGTCGGACTGCTGTGCGTATAGGAGGAACGAGCGAGTACGTTACACGAAGTGTAACTATATAAAAAACAAAAAAACTCGTTTTCGCCGAGTATTCACACGGTAATAAATTTCGGAGCGTACCGAAATATAATATTACGTACGTAAACGATTCGGGTTTTTTTTCTACGAAACGTTTATCCGGCGCTCGTCTCTGTGCGCGAGTACATATACGAGAGTAAAAGAAAACCACACTTTTAATACGCCCGTAACGTAATAATCGACCGAGAAATCACGCACGCCTCCTGAGCACGCACTAAACGTGTTTTTTTCGTTAAAAGGTTTTCGGTACCGTGTGATCGGCGGCAATTTGACGCGGATACGGTGAAGGAGGTCCGGGCGATATTTGTGGTAAGGGGGGTGCGTGCGGAGGTAAGGGCGAAGTGAATATAATATTTCGGTTTACCGATTCCTCTGCCACTGGGTCGTAAGTAGCGGCAACATCCGGCGGTTAGGCGCTTTCGATCTCGTCGCGCTCGCCCGTTAAAAAGCCCATTATCCGCGAAAATAAATACGCGTCTTACGTATATAGGCGGGCGGGCGCGCGCGCGCGTGCGTATATTACGCGAACAAATCCGTCGGACGGGACAAGAGCGGTGGCCGCCGGTCGGACGCGAAGACGGGAATAGACGAGGCGGCGAGAGATGAATTTATTTTTTCATTTATATAGTTTATCATTGACACCTGTCGGCTTGTAAATTAAAAGGTCGCGACCGCCACTAGGGGTGAAAGTTTTGACGGGTCGTTTTTCAGTAGCGACGCCGGCGGCCGTACGAGACTGGCCAACGGTCGGTTTTCGCGCTCGGACCGACCGTTGTCATTGGATATTTTCAAACAGTCTCACGTTACCCTCCGCCGCGAAGATACTGTGCCGCGTATAGGCTATATATTCTACACCACTACTACCGCCGCTGCCGCAATCGATATGTTCATCGCACTGTATATAATACATAAATATATATGTATATAGGAGAATCATCCTCCCCAATTCCGTTACGATCCGTACACACACGCATGCGCACATATATAGTCTCCCCCGTCCCGCTCAACGATTCCCGTTTATATACACACGTCGTCCTCCCCGTACCCGGTTAACCGCGCGTGCCCGTCTCTCACGCGTTCCCTCGTCGGCACTACGCCCATTTGGAGGCGATCCAAAGCCCATTGTTTAAACGGAAGTGCCGGTAATGGATAGGAAAACACACGCGTTCGTCGTACCCACGGTCTCTCCCGGCCTTCCGCGTGCGCGTTTGTGTGCGAGCGTTCGAGACAAAACATTAGCGACGCGCGTGCGTGCTAGCGTGTGTGTGTGTGTGTGTGTGTGTGTGTGTGTGCACGCGCGCGCTTGCGGCGGGTATAGTGACGCGCGACGGTGGAAGAAAAGGGAGCGAAGGGATGAAGACCGACCCGTATCTGATCGGAGCCCACATGGTCCCCGCCAAGGAAAGTACCTATATGCGAACGACGGTGGTGGAGTCGAACGAGTTAGAGTGGGCGAAGAATAGGGGTTAAAAAAATCGCGCGCGCCCCGCTGACGACGTATACGCGAACACCGGACGAGAGTCGGTGGTCGAGGGGAAGTCGTTTTACGCTCGGTGTAAAAAATAATATATTATATCCGCCGCCGACTTGAAGGGGGTGGATAGAGGTTTTTTCTTTCTAACCCGTCCCTCCTCCTCGCCATGGCCACCACCATTCACGTCCCGCCACTTGTCACTAAAGCGTCCCTCGATCGGATTTTCCGTAGCCCTCCCCCCCCACCGTCTAGATGGCCGCCGGCGGCAATTCGTTTACCGTTTCATTTTCCCCAACAAGCAATTAGGTGGACCGGAATTACATACGACGCTACGTTACGCAATCGCGACCGGTTCGCCGCGGGCGGAGGCGTTTCGGTAGATAACTTAGATAACCTAACCTAACCACGCGGCCACCGAAGTTAGTGGTGCCCCGCACGTTGCCAATAACGATATGCGTACACAAAATATTTGGGCGTTGATGATGACGGATTACCGCGGTGACGAAATTGTTCGACGATCATAATTGTGTTACGCGCCGTCGACATTTTTCGTTGCACGGTGTGCAACGGTAGCGCGTAAGAAAACAGCCGCTTACGTTCGGTTCGAGTAACATGAATGACGGGAATGATGAAAACAACGAAAAATGACCAAACGGCGGAAAGATTCGGGAATTCGGCAGGGGCCGTTAACGCGTTGACGATGTAGCGAACACAATCGTACGGTTCGTGTAAAAAGCGTTTTGAAATACGATTCGGAAAATTGCCGGGTGTATGCGCGAAATTTGTTACACAAGTGTTGAATGGAAAAACGGAAAATTCATTGCCGTTGAACGTTTCGTACGATCGGCAAATTGAAAACGATTTTTTATCGAAAACGTTTACCGCTAAATGCACGCTGGGTTTTCGCCTCGATCCAGAAACAAAATTGCGGTCGTCGAAGCCCAAAAAAGTCACGCGCTGTCCGATCAAATTTTATAGTCGTCGTTCGTTCGACTACCAGTTAATTCGTCGGCAATTTGTACAAACAGTTGGGTTATAGGACGTTTAAGGGATCGGATTCGTCGTGAAAAGCCAGAGGGCCGGGTAAACGGGAAAATCCCTGGTTTTCGCGCCATGACAGTGGTCCGTGTTACACGTCTTTCGCGGTTCAACGGCTTTTGGTAACAAAAAAGAATCTCGCTATTCCCCAACCCGCGTATTTACCGTAATAAGGGCCGTTCCCAAGCGTGTAAAACTCGGACGCCGACCATTACGCGTCGACCGAAGTCGTCAAAATCTACCGCGGTAGCTTCACTTGGGGCCGACGACGTTACCGGTCGCACGGTCCGCGCCGATAGGGATTTAGCGAATACCGACGGCGCGAAAAAAAAAACGTATTTCCGGCCAGTTTTTGACCCGTACGTGTACGACACGGGTCGCCCGTTTTTGACGGTGCACGCGTCACGATAATCGCTTTAATCGTTTCCGGGCGGTTCGGTATACTCACCGCCACTCATCCCCTCACCACACTACACCATTTGCGGGCTACGCTACGCGCCCGTACGGGAGAAATGTACTTCGAATTTAAATTACGCGCGCGCGTTGGTATCCGAAATCGTTCGCATTGTTGCCGGTATAATGGTAGTACGCGGGGACGAGAACCCAATGAAACTGTTTAATAAACACATAAATTACATTTAATCGGTATACGTACAGTTATTAGGTATTGTCGTTGTTATTATTATTGGGTAGTCGCCGTACATTTGGAATTTGGAAAAAAAACTTAACTACCGTATAACGTATTAATATTTGTCGTCGTTTCCAAGGTTCGCGCATAATGTTTTCACATTGGACGCGTCGTATTATAATAATCGCCGGACTAAACGTATATATATATATGTACGTAATCGGAGGGTCGAGGAATCAAACGAAAAAAACGTAAAAAAAACGTTAACTTTACGTCGCGTGGAATAATATTATCGTATATTCGAATACGAAAACAAATGGCCGGTAACTCTTTTTTTATTTCGAGAGCCGCCCGTTAAAAACCGTACGATTACAATTGCCGGCCATTATTTCCACGGGTTTTTACGGTTTAAATAAGAACGGCGGCAGTTTTCGGGATACCTTTAGACGCAGCCGGTCACGCCGGGCATAAGAGAACGACGGCGCTCGTTAGAAACAACCGTCGCCGGTTAAACACAACGACGCCCACGCACAGGGCGCGATACAATAAATCTGACGGGGAAAGCGCGCGTAAATCCGTCGGAGCGTAATCAAACACCGATTTCGGAAGTCTTGCCTCGACGACAAAACGGTAACGATATAGACTGACGGAATTCCCAGGCCTGCTCCTCCCACTCCTTCCTCCCCTCCGGTAAAGGGTCGACCGTTAATTATATATGTAGTACCGAAAAACCGGAGCCTCGGCGGATTCGTTTAAAAATCGCGACTCTAAATACGTTCGTTTTTACGTCGCGCGCGAGCCCCCGGGGCTATAGTGATCGACGGCCTACGGACGAATTCGTCACGGGAAATAGGCGAATATTTTACCGTAAATTACGCGAAAAGTTGTTTTTTAGATCAAAACGACGGGGACTGAAAATGTAACGATAGTTACAGCGCTTGCTTTAGGAAATTACTAGATACCGAAAATCGGTCGCTCTCCATTTTTTTTACGACGTTCAATCTATCAATTAACCGGCCATTGCGTCGTCCTAATTATCGTTCACTGAACGAGAGTTCGCTAGTCCGTAGTAAAAGATAATTACGCGGGGATATTTTTTCCGAATTTTCGTTTTACATTTCGTATAGTTTCGCGATCGCGTGTACCACACAAAATGGTTCGTGTGTAGGACACGCGAATGTTCGAGCAACTTAGCCGACGCGGAATATTTCGATTATTCTACGCGGGCCGCGCTCCGACCTATTTACGCCGATACTTGTGGCCCGTCGTACGCGAATCGCGCCTATTATATTACACGGACGAACAAAACGTACGACCAACGATTATGGCCACCGTTGTTCGTACGCGAATATGTTCCGTTTACGTTCGGCATACACGAACAGTCGTAAAAATCGTAAATTCGTCCATAATCGAACCCGACGCGTGTACGTCGCTATTATTGAACGTTTTCGTTCTACGTGTGAACCCGTTGGCCTCACGTGGGCGCGTTCCGCGGTGTACCGATTTCGCGAGTCTCCGCGTTATTTCCTCTATGAAATATTCCGTCGTTTCAGCCTAGAAATCGCCTACGTGATCTATGAAACCGGACGTTTTAAACACTGACGGCGGTTACAATCGTCAGTTTCGCGACGGGTTACGACGAATAGAACGTCACTGTCGTCTTTTGGAGAAAACATGTTTCGTTTGTTGGAGGAGAATTACGTATTTACGGGCAAAACGTGAACGCGTGTACACGGCGTGATTACGACGGGAACTAGATAGGAAAACAAAACGGGCCGACAACGAGGACGACGACAGTAATAATAACGTACAAATTAAACGTTAAACGCGTGCGTCGCCCTAGTGTTTTAAACGATCCCCGGCCGGGGGACCCGAAGGATAATTCGTTTTGATTGAGACGCGCGGCGCGGAGAGATGGCGGCATCGACAAAACTACGCCGGTTGTGTACGATATGCACGCGTACGCGCGTCCCGTCGAATTAACGTTAGTTTTATTTTGGAACCCTTTTCGAAAAACAGGCGCTCGTTGTTACGCCGCGCGTAAATCGTTCTCGGATGTTTCGGGGATACGACGGCGCGCCAATAATATTCGACGCGATTATTTCTCCGCGAGGGTCGTGTACAAGGGAATTCCAATTTAACGACGTACGTCTCGACAATACGAAACGTTTCGCTTTCCGGAATTTCGTCGTTGACGTTTCTGTTAAACTCGTTCGTATAAAAAAAAGAAATCGTATTATTTAATTCCGACCGAATTACACAACCTCGCCAAGCTGTTGAGCGGCTTAAGTTCCGGATTTTCGATACGTAAACGATAGTTTAATTATTGAAAATCACGACCCCGGGCAACCGGCGGTTTTTTAAATCGTTTTTGAACCGCGCCGATATGTGTTTTTATAGCCTTATTCGAGTTTTTGGAAAAAAAAGTTCGATAAAATTCGGCTCGGCAAATCGAACAGCGGACTATTCCAACGTATTCGAATTTCGTAATCATTTTTTCGAAACTGACATCATAACCTTCGGATATATCCGATAAGATCGACGATATTGAAGTGTTTATTTAAGTAATATTTGCTTACCGAAGAGGTACTTAAGATATTACGGGGGACTTATGACGCAATATACGTACACGCTATGATACTTTTCCGGCGCGTATTTTTTTCTTATTTTTCGTAAGCTTTCGTTAACCATTATTTTTACCCTAAAAAACTTGAGTGCCTTCGTCGTCGTCGTCGTTTTAAGTTGGCAATAACGTTGATTACAACTAATTGCTTAACTCTTCTCGCGGATATGTATAGAAGAAAAAATTTAACCCAAACTCTCTAGCCCACTACGTCCCCCTCTCCCGTCAAACAACGCAAAGAATAACCATAAATTACCGCGCCGATCAGCTACACGCGCTTATTGTAATATATAATATTAGACGCCCGAAAACACGGCGGAAAAACTTTCGTGTTTGGCTAACCGAATTTTCGCCAAATAGTTTTTCGCTAGGATATGCCCCAACGCCTTTTATTGTTTACGCGTTGTAATTTTAATATATTATATAGATTTTTTCCTTTACGAAAGGGAACAACTTTTATTCTGCTTTGAATTCGAACGAACTACACACACACACATATATTGTATAGTACCCGGATAGAAATAAATCGAACGATAAGCGTTCGCGTTAATTCGGATCTTATTTTAATAACACGGTCCGATAATTTAAGATAAAGTACTTTATTTTGAAAAAAAAAAAACAAAAATAAATCCCAAACAGGTTTTAAACCTTTTCCCGTTCAGGGAAAACGAACGAAATTTTATATTAAAAAACGGCCGCGTGGAAAATAAACTTTTCGCGAGCTTCGTCGCGCGCGTACTTTTGCGAACAGACACACACACGCACACACGACGGTTGGACGAAAAAATAAGTTTTTTTTAAACAACGCCGAAAATACGGAATACGTACGACGATTTCGTCGAGTGTGTACACCCGTAAACGAATAAGCGTCTATTAATCGACACTCGTTAGTTCGTCATCGCGCGTCGTGTGCCGAAGTCGTCCGATTCGAAATCGTCCCCGAATTAATTTTACGTTTACCGGGGGAACGAACGCGTTGACAATTAAAGAACGACGACGTTATCGAAGGCTGATTACATAGACGCGCGCGATTTCGACGTAACAAGCGTCATAAAAAATATACCCTATTCAAAGGACGTTATTGGTGGCTTGCTCGACAATCACCAAGCGGATTCGTAAACATGTCCGTTTCGTACAATAATTCAATATACTCGGGCGTCCTACGTGTGTGAGACGTAACGAATACAAAAAAATAATAATATACGATAATCGTGGACGGTAGTCGTCATTAAATATAATTGAACGAAAACGCGCCTTTAATTAATTAACGAGAGCCAGTGTATGTACATGTATATATATATATAGGCTATTGATTTTGTATCAATTAAAATTGAAAAATACGATTCCACGTGTAGATTCGGTTCGGTCGTAAATGAATATGTATATACGTTACGAAAACAACTTGATAAAATACGCTATTCCGGTGTGAATTAAAACGTTCTTTTCGGGTCAAAGTACTTTATTTATTAGTACGCCGATGTAGTCGTTTAACCGACGCCGAACGAAAAAATCCTGTCGTTCGTAAATAATAGATATTCTGATACGTAAAACTCTCGACTCGGTCGACATCCGGCGAACGAGAACTTACATACATATGCTCTTTATCGTCCGATACGTTCCCGCGGTGCCCGTAATATTACGTACGTATAGTAATATTATACCGTTGAAACGACGGTACTTGGTAAATATAACACGGAAAATCGCGAAAACCGACCGGTGTTTGTTTAATTTACTTTTCAAATTTTTATAAAACAAAATCTCTAACCCGGTTGTCGGTAGTACGGTATTATTATTACGTCGTTGATACGGGCGGACGATTAATAAAAATAAATACGTAAGAAAAAACCGACCGAGCGTCGTTGATTGACGTTCGGGTTTATCGAATTCCGGTTCGTTAATAAACACGGTATTCGTCCGTGTATATTGTGTAAACGGCCGTGCGTTATAATAATAATACGCCGGAAAATGTTTCTCTTTCCGTCGCGTTATATACGAATAATTTAAACAACTCGCGCGTATTACACCGTGCACGCGTGTATATATATAACAATTACAATCGGAGCCGAGAAATATACGTATAGTGATGTACGTTCGTTGTGTTAAGCCGATCGCGGTAATTTAAAACCCAAAAAAAAACAAAAAACGATTTCGCGAATAAATAAACAACGGTCTACGTTATTTCGTGAAAACGGCGAAAAAATTTCAGTTAATGGGTGGGGGGGAGAGAAACGCGTTCTAATCGTTATTTCGTTTTATCCTCGTCGTCAGCGTTACCGCAGCCCCCGGACAATCTCGTGGTGGTCGCGCGATACGTTGTTTACACGTTCGCGTCGCCACGCGTGTACGATAAAAATATATATATATATATATACGATACGCGGTTATTCTAATAATTCGTAAAACGATTTCGCGTAACCAACTGTTGGCCTCGCTCCAGTTCGTCGTAAAAATATTAAAAAAAAAATATATAAAACTACAGCGCCCTAAACGTCTTCGGTCCCTCTATACGGTTCGATTCGTTATTTATTAACGGGCCCGCGGCGTTCGTTCGGGACATTATACGTTTTTACATTGTTTCCCGGGGGGGGGGAGGTTTCTAATTAGCGGCAGGCGGCACGGCCGTGAGTGGAGGAGAGACGGACGCGCCATCTCTCGGTTTATATACGTACGCGTTTTTGTCGTTGTCGTTTTTTTCCTTCGAAAACCCTTTCCTTCGGTAAAAATCCCCATTAAGAGACAGACGAGATCCATTGTCCTCGCGCGAGTTTATTTTCTTTCTAAAAAGAACCGACACCCCGTAAATAACTCGACATCTGGTATAGTTCTTTCACCTCGGACGACGCCTGCGCGCGCGTTTCCCCCCCCCCCCTATCGACTCCGTTCTATTTTCGACAAAACAACAAAATTAATAATAATAAAAACGGTAAAAGAAAAAAAAACTCGCGCGTAGATAAAGAAACGCGCATAATACCGAATCCCTGCCTCCCACCCTGCCGTCGCCAAAGTTGTTTTTAATCCTTCTTTCCATTGTGCGCGCGCCGTATATATTCCGTGTTGATTACGAATCTGCGCAGACCGACGCCGAACCTCGGTAAACAATAATTTGTGTACGACTGGAAACACGCGCACCCACACAACAATACCGTGCCCGAATATATTATCATCATACGGTTACACACGTACGAGCGGAGTTTTAATCAACTGCCATTTCATCCCTCGCGGGCCTCGGCATACAAATTGTCGGCGCGACTTGACACGCGCGCAGTGCCCGTACGCGCAGTACTGTGACGAACGCGAATACTGATCATTTTTATCGCGACTAAAACTAGGACGGCGTAAACGCCCGGCTTTTTAGTTCGTTCGCGAAATCCGGAAAGGCGTTCCAATTACCAGTCTCCCGTTTTCGAAACACATTTCCGTGCCGCACACACTTGTCGTTAACGTCCAATACCGGTACCGGTTTCCCTACGATCGGTTTTACGAAAACGTCGACTTTTTCTCTATTTCGTCTTTATAATATATACGGCCGCCAAACGGGATAACCTGTTCGGCGTTTAAACGATATTGAAAAACAAACGTTTAAAAATTAATCCGATCGCCAGTTTTGTTGTTAAACGTTTTTGTTTACGGAACGGCGGTTACGATTTTCGTAGAAATTACCCGCCGGAAGCGCGACGGACTTGAAAATTGTACGGAATTTTTAACGCGGCGTATTATACGACATTTTTAACGGGCGATAGACTTCTGCGACGCTTTTCAACAAATTCGTTTCGCCCGAATTCAACGTTCGAGTGCCTTTTTTGTCATAAAAAAAAAGTACGTACCGTGCCGTGGAGTACTATGGACGTAGGCTCGAGTGGATCGCGTACGCATGCACGTTCAGATGTTTTTTTAGTGTTATATTGCCCCGTACATTATTATAACGATGAAAACGACGATAATTCGTCGAATTCGAAAAACTATTGTGAGCGATTCGCTCATATTATTTCTTTGTAGTTTTCGAAATTCGAACTTCAAACGGTCGAAAAAAAAACCCATAAAATACTTTATGTCTAAGGGTCCGTACGCGAAATTTAGCGTTTTAATCCGAAAATTGCCCGCGTTCAAAACGATTATGTCGACGATTTTACAATTTTCTTTTTTTTTTTTTGTCACCGATTTTTCGGTAATTCGTTCCTCTATATACGCGAACCGTTAGGGGAAAAACAGAAAAATTTATAACGAATATATGAGCGTAAATTTCACACGAATAACCTAAAGTTTATGGGGCAAAACATACACGTAGGCGAACATATTGTACCGAAACGTACAATAAGAACGAAAATTTTCCGACGGATCGAAAAATAATTGTTCGCGAAACCGTTTCGTTAGTGAAAACGTAAGAAATTCGAATATATATATATATGTGTGTGTGTATGTGTGTAAATGTGCGCGCGAAAAGGAACAATAAATTGACGTTTAGGGTATACGTTTTTTCTTTGTATAAATCGCGATAAACCGCACTTGATTACGACGGGAGAAGGTGCGGAATGTCGAAAGACGATATTATTATAACGCGACGGGGGAGGGGGGAAATTGTGTGTTATTTTTAACCCACCCCCTCCCCCACACCCTTTGCCCAATCGTAAGACGTTATATCGACGCCGAATAAGATGAGGACGACCGCGGGTGGAAACCGTTTATAAGGGATAATGAAAGTGCTCGTTTTAAAGGACATTTTTAATGATATATATTTTTTCCACCCTCCGTCGTCGTCGGAGTCTACCAACGCGAAACCCACTTCCTACTCCACCCACCATCATCACTACCGTCTCTCCGCTTCACACCCGATTCACCACCGACCGCGGTTGCCGGGTGGTATCCCGATCTCGTTTAGATTGGCCGCCTGCACGAGAAAATACGATATTCGCGTCCGGAGCGAAACGACGATATTTTCGGCGTATTGTATTCGCGGCTGGTATCTAATGTTGAATCTCCGCCCGTCGTTTTAATCGCGCGCGAACCGGCCGGTTTTTATCAATTAAGCCCGCGGACGGTTCGGCGGCGGTCCCGTCGCGTTATCGACACGAGAGGGAAAATCGCGCCCCCCCGACAATGACAATTAGAACAGCCGGCCGGAGAGTACACGTCGTAAAAAAACAAAAAAGAAACAATTACGATAATAAACGTAACAACAACGCGTGAGCGATGGCGGATCGGTGTGCGCGTGCGTGTATTTTTTTTTTTTTTTTTGGGAACGTGCCGACGAATAAGCCCCGTCTTCAAATGCCTATTTGTAACACGCGGCGTTTCTCTTTTTATCGTCTGCGGCGCGTCGTTAACGAGTCGTGTTTGTAACTTAATGAATACCACGGCCGCCATATAGTTCCCTCGCGCCTGTCGACGTGTATATATTACAGCGATAATAATAAATACGAATAATTACCGTTTGACGCTACGTAAAACGTACACGGTTAACGTTAAAACTCGCCTCCCCCCACCTCACAAACCTAAGTATAACTAGTGAATTCTACGATGTACTAATGACGGTGCGCGGTCACAACGGGAACGGTTCGTTCGTTTTCGGGCTTTTACTAGAGAAAATCCGTTCCGTATATATTATCGGTAATAACGATAATCGTCCGTACTGTTTTTTCAGAAAAACGTCGATCGAATACGCCGTTATCGATTTATAATGTTGACGCGAGCTAAATCGTTTCCCGCCGTTTAAATATACGAAATCTGTCCCAAAAGTATCCGACCTGCGTTTTTGATTGTTTTTTTTTTTTGATTGTGAAAGTGTTATGCATCATGAATATGCTCCAAGAGGTCAGACGATAAACAAAGAATGTCGAAGTTCTGAAAAGACTGCGCGACGCAGTGCGAAGATAACGGCCGCATTTTTGGGCGAATGGTGACTGGCTTCTACACCCCGATAATTCGCCAGGCACATTCGTCGAACCTCGTGCGACAGTTTTTGGCAAAACACAAAATCACTCAACTTCGTCAGCCTCCGTACAGTCCTGACGTAGCCCCCCTGTGACATTTGGCTGTTCCCGAAATTCCATTCAAAGGGCGTCGATTTGACGACACAGAGACAATTAAAAAAAAAAAAAAAACTCGACGAATGCACGAAAAGCTATTCCGAAAATTGACTTCCAAAAGTGTGCTTCGGGCGTGTTGTTCAGTCAAATGGTGATTACTTTGAAGGATTCCGCGAGCCGGATGACGATGAATAAAGCTAGCGTGGAAAAATGAAACAAAATCGGATACTTTTTGGACAGACCTCGTAAACGCGGTTATACCTCTTTCACGAATCACGCAGTTACCTATACATTTATTGATCGACGGCGACTATATAATTTTAACGAGATTTTTCGATGTTTATTCTTCGTTTACGTATTTCAATTTCTCGAAAACGTATAAGCCCCGTGCGACCCACCAAAGTCCTGTTCGGTGTACAAAAAAATGATGTTTTCGTATAATTACCGCGGTCGAAATGAATAAATATTAACCCCGAGTGCTATAGAAAATGAAAAGTCCGCCAACGCGTACTATATGTTAGGATACGATATGCTAAACCAATTTCGGTAACGAACCGAAAATATATATACGGTACGAAGAGTGTACGTATAAATGAAATTAATGGCCCCGGGGGTGGAGGGGTGGAGAGACCGCTGACCGTATTCTAGGGAGTCGTAATTTTCGGGAAAAAAGAAATCGCCGCGTCGAAAAACCGTTACGGGCGTTTGTTAAGTTTTTAAAAGTGCCTAAAAATTCTACGGCGACAATTCGATAGTCCCGAAACGTTCGCGAATTTGTTCGCGGGAACACTGCGACGGCGAAACTTTAGGCGCCGACGTTAAACAGAAACCGTCTTTTTCCCGCTGTTGCTGTCATTTCGTACCACCCCGTCCGTAATTCGTTCGCTGCCATCGCGCTACGGTCGTTATTATTCGAAAGCGAACGAAAAATATTGCTCGTGCGCGTATCGTACGTTCTCGAAACGAGTTTTTCCGATACTTTTAATACACCTGCCGTTTTATACGCACGTGTACGCGTAAAATAGACGGCGGTCGTATAAAACAACGCTAGAGAACGGTGAGAGAGAGGGGGGAGGGGGCAAATAATTTAGCGCACGCGTGACCGGGTTCGTTAAACGTTACGACGAATCGTTACGAAATGTACGCAAATTTGGCTATTTACGGTACTAACGTTCCCGAAGTCAGTAACGAACGGAATTTTAAAAACTCACGAGTCTTCGGAAGTCCGAATCGAATATGTACTCCGTCGCCGGCCCGATCGTGATAAACGTGTTGGTTAACGAAAAACCGTACCCTCAATCGAGTGGGTGGGCGGATAGGTACGCGCGAGACGATAACTGACGAAATACGATCGACTCGCGCCCGTTTGTGATCGGCGACGGTGTAACGTAATTTTCGCTCCGTCGGTCAACCGGTTTGCCGACGTTTTGTTACCCGCCCAATCGGATAATCCAACCGGCCCACGCCGCTTGGCGAAAATTCGTCCCGGGACGAGAATGTACGACGGCGGAATTCGTTTCTAAATTACCGCTGGCCGACGGACTGGCCGCCGCGCCAGTCGTTAACTACCGGCGCACGGTCGATGTATATATATATTTAGGGTACCTAATAAATCCGTTTAATGGGCCGACAAACGGGAGCGCGAGCGCGTGTGTGTGACGCGGCAAAGTGTGCAGTTTCGACGCGCCCGAAGGAAACGCGCATTATCATCGCGAATATAAATCGTGCGCGCATTCGCCGCCATCTCGTTTCCACGTACGTGTAACGATAATAATACGCCGGGCCGTGAAACGAGCGTGCGAGCGATTTAAACATTTCGGCAAATTTTACGCGCGTGCGAGAAACTATTCAATTCTTTCCGTCCCGGTGAAAAATTCGGAATTCTAGACGGTGCACTTAAACGTAAATATATTTATATATTGTACGGCGCGGCTGTTTACTCGAAAAATCGTATTTTCGTTTTACGACTATCGACATTTATTTGCGAAAACGCGCTCGCGAAACTCGCGTTTTGTAATTCGACGTATATATATATATATATATATATATATAATTTTAAAATAATTTTATTTGCATAATACGCAAAATTCTATAAAGACCTATAATCTACTATTCATATAATATATTAATAATAATCTTATACCATCTGATATATTTATATATGGAAATATATATGCATATTAAATTACTAAATTACATCACATATGTGAGTATTACACACAAAATAATAAAAGCTCTTAGAGATTTTTTTGAAATAGTTTTAAATCGTTATATATAATATGCATACATTAATTTTATACGTGATGTCAGTTAGGAACACTTACGCTAAGGTTAACATTTTTTTTTTCAATATAAATATTTGAACGTGAAAGACATCTTGGCAAAACAAATTAAAAAAAACCGCCTAATGAATTCAGTTTTTTGTATGTTTTTAGTTAATATCTGTATGTATATATGTATGTATGATTATTATTTATTATTACTTTTTTTTTTTTTTTGGTGCGATTTATTTATAGTCTAAATAAGTTAATATTGGTTAAAATCTATAGTGTTACTCTACACTGTTTAGAAAGACACACGCGACATGAAACACTAGATAATATAAATATAATTTTTTTTCACGTTTATTACATCCTCACCAATAATATCGGAAATAATATTACTCTCGTTTTATACACTCACACGCGTACATATATATTCATACGTATAAATATATTTTTTTTTCGCTCACTACCATTGACTTAAAAATACGTACGTTAATAAAAAAAATTACTTTGCACCTAATATACTATGTGTTTTTTTATATAAACTATTCTCTATAAACTCTAATCTATAATATTACCTTAAATTTTACGCTCTTTAAGGTATACGTATATATATATATATATTTTTTTTTTATACATCATAAACACACACGCACACACACACACACACACACATATATATTGAGAAGCCGATAAAGAACAACGAATTATACGGATAAAAAAATAAAATAAAAAAGGAAAAAAATATTAATAATAATAATAATCATATTATAATCTTGCGTCATTATATAAATATAATCCAATGTATAAATTTATCGACAAAAATAATAACGAGAACAAAAACTAAATACGTAACACAAAGAACTGATCACAATTAATTTTTTTTAAACTTATCTCTCTCTCTCTCTCACACACACACACACACACACGCGCACACACACACACACACACACACACACACACACACACACACATACACACATATATATGTGTGTTTATATTATTAATATATACGTTGTATGCTGGGGTTTTTATTTATTTTTTTCGCTTTTTCGCTTAATACACGTACATAATATGTAAATATACACATTATGTACATACGAAATATTCACTTTCACACACACTCACGAGACCAATACGTTAATAGATACGAATAATTAAAATTTGATTTTTCGTTTGTTACTTGGTGATGATCGACGATGGCAACGGAGAATCACGCCGCTGTTGGTTGTCGCGCGTGTTTTTCGTCTCGTAACGCACAGGCTGTTCCGTAGGGATCAGTCTTAGCTCTCTCTCACTCACGTCGTCGTCGTCGTCGTCGTCGTCGACGGCGATATTTTTAACGGTGGAACGACGAGTACTATCGGCAGTACTGTTAGAAGATGGATTTTCAGTTGTTGTTGTGGTGGTGTTGGTGGTGGTGGTGGTGGTGGTGGCGGTGTTTTGATGAGATACTGACGATAAGAAATAGGTGGAGGAGGATTTGGCGTTCGGCGGCGCCGGACATCCGGCGCTCCTTATTCTAAAAAAGACCTGTACAGCTTCCGTTTTTCAATGGTGAATTCGTGATCGATCACTATGGTACCGCCTTTTGTGAGATTCCTATTTGATTAACCGATCGAAAAGAACAAAAAAAAAAACGGACCGCGTTAGATCGAAAATCGTTCGAAAATATTTAACGAAACGACGATATTTTCGTTCCGTCATCACGCGGCGCAAAAAAAAAAATATATATATATATATATACGCACGTTTCGGCGAGCTTACCTAATGAATAGTGGAATGAGGGACCATGTATTTCTGGGATCTTGTTTAAGTGTAAGGAACAGCTCGAACGTGGACACCGTATTGGTGTCGCATTTGATTGTACCGATTTTCCGACATTCTTGTTCGCCTTCGAAATTCAGGTATAACGTGCATCCTCTGCGACGGCCAAAAACAGAAAGAAAATCGAAACCCGCGGTTGATTAATGGATTTTTAAATTTTCATTTTACGATAAAGTAGTAAAACGAAAAAAAAAATTAACGGTTGGCTAACGGAAATAATATTCCGGGCGTAATAAATTGAACGCGTTGGTAACCGGACGGGCGGGTAAGTAGAACGAAAGACACTCACCTTAGACCACAGGGTTCGCTCTCGGCCATCTTAAGAACGTCGCGGGCGATCCGTCGGAGCAAGTCGGGCGGCAACAGAACCTCGCCGCACGACAACTGTGCCCGTTTCGCGGCCCGCAATTCCTCTTCGAGCCGCTGATGGAGCGCCATAAACGCGCTGGTTTCCGACTCGATGTCCTCCAGTTTTAAAATTCCTGCGTACACACACACACACACCGATCGTTAGAAACGTACGCGAAAAACGAACGCGTGCCGGGGGAAATTTTTTTTTTTTTTAATTTCGGGCGGGGAAAAAAAATATTTATACGTAAACGTGCAAGTACCGAGAGTGGAATGGACAGGGTACGACGGTTGAACGTAATACGGGGGTACGACTTCCATTTTTTTCGCAATTTTATCGGCGCGTTTCGTTTTCGTTGTGACGATCGCGTTACGGACGCCGGCCGTCGACGATTTCGGGCAAAAACCCCGAAAAAAAGCGAAATAATCTCGGCGCTACTACCACTACAACTATTTCCGCGGAACGATGATAATAATAACAACGGATAGACGGGCTAATTAACCGCGGGCCGGAGAAATGTCGTCCGGAGACGGTCGTGCGCACGCACACACACACACACACACACACGATATGATCGCAACGGGAACGCCGCCCGCTAAGGAAAATAAATATACGCGTCGTACTGAACACCGTAACCGACGGGAGGTAGCGCTACACAGCTATGGAGTGAACCGAATCTGACCGCGGTGGTTAATCGACTGCCGGCGAACGACTAGTAGAACGACGAGACAAACGTCTAACCAACCGAAGCGCAGTGAACTGACTGCCGGAGCGTCGTACACCTCTAACGCTGGCGGTGGGCCCGTCCGCCGGCCGGCTTGCTACGATCCATCAGCTGTTCGAACAAAGAAACCCCGCGCGTGGCCCCCACCGCCACCACCGTTGCCCCACCGCCACAATCAACCGTTCGCTCGGTCGTCGAAAACCGACGACGACGACGACGACGACGACGACGACGGTACGGCCGGTCGCCGAACAACGAACGTAGTGGGGGACCCTTTTCGGCACACGGCGACCCTCCCACAGCCGCCCCAGCCATCACATGCACCGCCACTCTTCTCGTCGTCGGACGACTATAGCGTACATCACACCGTACGCGCCGCGCCGCGACCGAATATCCGACAGTGCGTGCGTGCGCGGGTACCGCGTATAGCCCCGAGGACCCTAAATAATACACACGCGCGCGCACGCACGCCGCACCGCCCCGCCGCCCGCCATCTACGCCGTCGTACACCACGTACACCATCGGCCGCTACCGCTTCTATCTATTTTGTCTCTCGTTCTTTGTCTCGACGGTGCGCTATTTCTCTCGCGCGAACGCACACGCGCATACACACCGTTTCTGTCTCTTTTATCGCCAACGCGGCGTTCTTTCTTACTCGCGTGATTCGGAGCTACGCGTTCGTCCCGAAAAATAGAGCAAAATCCCCCAAGAGCGGCGCCGCGATGAACCGAGCGAGGACGCGCGAATAGACCCGTCGTCGTCGAACTTCCCTTTGTTCCAAACGTAGCGCGCTCGCACACGCGCGTTTAAATATATACGCACGCACGTGCCGCGCACGCACGCACGGTGTAGCTTGACGTGGCGGAGAGTAGAGCGGAGGGGTGGGGAGAGGAACGAACAGCGTTCCGACGTAAATTATTATTGTCGGAAGCCTTTGTCCCGGACGAGAGTTAGGTTTTTTTTTTCTTCGCGTTCGTTATTATTACGAATTCATTACGATCGGAGAGAAGAACGAATTCGCTCTCAACGTAATTGGGCCGGGAACGGCTTTTGCGCCATTAATCGCGTCCTAAAAAATCCGACAAATCGCGCGCGGGCTCAATACTACTTACAACTTACGGTACGCGATGTACTGTACACGTTTCCCCACCGCCACCACCACCAACGGCGCAGCTGCCAACGACTGTATGGTACGGCGCGCGTTCGGTCGTCGGGGTAGAAGCCGGGTGGATGGCGTAACCGTTTTCGTGCAGCTCTTCGACACGGGTAGAGACGATAACAACGGCCGTTATCGAGGTATTTCCGTCCCGGTTCGAGTTCGGCGTACAAACGAACGGTAAATTGTCATGGAGGGCCGGGTGGGGGTTTTAGCGCAAATTCGAGGGAGCACTTCCCGAATTGACCCGCGAAACTACGAACACCGCGTAAGCCCGCTTTTGGATGGACTTGTGGTGTTAGTGGGCGGTGGGGGGGGGATATCGTTGCGTTTGGCGAAAAAATGATCGGTGGACCGTACGCTGTCTTTAGCTTTCATTAACGTAACGTTTCGCGAAAATTGGTATCGTCATTACTGTACGTAACTTATACACAAAGGAAAACAGTCCGCTTGAACGGATAATTTACCGCGATCGATGCACAGTAGAGAGAGAAAGAGAGAGTATTGCTACTACATAGACATACTGTATGTGTGTGTGCGTGCGCGTGTAAATTGCCGTCGTTGGATATTTTTCAATCGAATATTAAAAACAAAACGACCGCGACGTTAGCGTTCGTTTAAATTAAGGTTCGTGTGTGTTACGCGCGATTATTATTATTTTGTCGTACGTACGAAATGTCTCTCAACCCTCCGTCCCGTCGTACTTATGGCTAGCGCGTTATAATAATATTTGGGTCCCGCAGACGACGTACCTACGTGTAGTATTACGTATTGGAGAGCGCGGGCACGGCCGCCAAAGGGGAAATTACGCGGCTCGGCAGTGGTAAATAACAACGCCCCTCCCTTTCGCCGTCACTACAGTTACCACCGCCGCCGCTGATGAAAATGTCCTTGGGGGCAACCGATTTTAATGGAGACGGAATTCTCGGCCCTTTTACCGAGCCTTTTGTCCCGCGGTTGCACCGGGCTTGCGGGCACGACCGGTTGGATAAGGGGGATTGCGCGCGTATAATTATAAACACGAGTATACCGTACGGCGATGGCGACGGCGGTGACACCCGCTGCGAGAGGGTATGCGAAATCGAAAGATACAATATCGCTCTGACCTAGAGAAAGAGAGAGAGAGAGAGAGCTAGACGATACACACGAGCTTAACCCTTTATAGGCTTCGACGATTCCGTTAAACTATTATTTGCAAGCGCGCGCGTATAATTATTTACGGAACTTAAATATCAACTCGAATTCTCCTCCCCCCCGCGTTTTATCGTCGTCGTTTATATATATATATATATAAATATATATATACATTTAAGTACGTTACGAGGGCCCGTTGTTGTTATTCGAATTTTAGCGATCGTTCTACCGATAATCGACGTACTGCCCCAAGCCGACAACGGTGGAAACGTCTACGTCGAACAATCGCGCTGCCGGACGGGTGTACGCGGTTAAAATTGCCGTTATATATACGTAGGGTTTTTTTTTTATATACGCCCGATATAATGTTATTTAACGAGCCGCGCGATTTATTCGCTTTCGCTCGGCCTTTCGGGAATAATCGTCGTCGCCGCCGTTCTAATTAAACGTCTCGTTAATAAAATACGGTTTACGATACGTCCGAAACAATTTAGCGTACCCGTTTAAAATTCCCGTTTTATTTGTACATTTTTCGATCAGTAAATTCTATTTGTACGGTTATCCGGCGGCTCGAATGTACAACAAATCGACGCGGGCGAAACGAAAAAAGTTCTCAAACGGTCGGCGATATTGCAAATAACGTTTCGTTTTCGTTACACCATTTACGACGAGCGTGTACGAATTTCGGTGTAGCGGTCGAATTTAATTATCGATCATTCTCCCGTGTGAGCGAACGCACAAGCGTTAAAATACACGTGAATTCGATTTTTTTTTAAATTCGAAGAAATAAACCCCTTTTTCCACCACGAATTTCGCATAATTTTACTACGTATCTTCGTAACGTATAATATACGAGCGACTCGAAATATATCGTTACCGGCGTTTTAAAAGGTTTTATAATTTGATCGCTTTACGATCGATAGGGAAAAAAGAGTATTATCGTTCGGTCAACCCGAGTACGTTTCCGTAATGTTACCGCGAGGTGTAAAAAAAAACCGTACGACGTGCGGGCGACGTGTACCACATGGTAAACCTAAACCGTCGTAGTCTACGACGCGAAAAACGATTTTAAATTCAAAAAACGACCTTAAAAAAAATTGTCCAATTCGTTCGCAGTTCTCTCGTCGTATCCTCGTATGACGTTATATTTTTATATTACAACGCGTACGGTATAAGTGCACACACAACACCGATGTGTAGGGTGAACGTATATTTTTAACGAATTAAAATACGACATGCAAGGAACGATTGCGTAAGCGACGTATATATATATATACATAAAATAATTTTCACGTTTAACTATTTATAGTTGTTTTATACGGGATTTGTGTATATAATAGTCTTATTGAAGCTAAACTGTAATCATTATGTAGATTGGGTTCGCTCGTTTCAATTAAACAATCTTTGTACCTATTTTTATTTACTATTCGAGTAAATACGATACAAACGAGAATTAGAAAACTAAGTATTACACGTTAGTGTATTCTAATCAGTATAACGTCTAGTTGTTAAACGCTGACCCCATAAATAGTTAACACATAATTTCGCCCTAGAAATCGTATTAACGAATTCGGAACGAATAATCAATATTTATTTTATAAAAATTGTTTGTAATGTTACGTAAATTGTTTGAAAATACGTTATATATATATATATATATAGTAACAATTTTATAACGTTATCTTTGTCCAATTAAATAGCCCGTTTTTATTATCGTTATTTACCGACGTGTACGTACACGAGCTACCGGCTCTACACGTTGTATTGCGTTGTTACTTTTGACGCGGTGAAAAGCGTCGTTGGAAAAATGTTATTCTCGTAACGCCGCCGATTTCGAATAGCTAAGACGCGCGTA
>JAIPRN010000298.1:0-45475 GCA_025469175.1 Geopemphigus sp. TES_GeoC_2020 | reverse complement strand
CACATGGTAAACCTAAACCGTCGTAGTCTACGACGCGAAAAACGATTTTAAATTCAAAAAACGACCTTAAAAAAAATTGTCCAATTCGTTCGCAGTTCTTTCGTCGCATCCTCGTATGACGTTATATTTTTATATTACAACGCGTACGGTATAAGTGCACACACGACACCGATGTGTAAGGTGAACGTATATTTTTAACGAATTAAAATACGACATGCAAGGAACGATTGCGTAAGCGACGTATATATATATATATATATATACATAAAATAATTTTTACGTTTAACTATTTATAGTTGTTGTTTTATACGGGATTTGTGTATATAATAGTCTTATTGAAGCTAAACTGTAATCATTATGTAGATTGGGTTCGCTTGTTTCAATTAAACAATCTTTGTACCTATTTTTATTTACTATTCGAGTAAATACGATACAAACGAGAATTAGAAAACTAAGTATTACACGTTAGTGTATTTTAATCAGTATAATGTCTAGTTGTTAAACGCTGACCCCATAAATAGTTAACACATAATTTCGCCCTAGAAATCGTATTAACGAATTCGGTACGAATAATCAATATTTATTTTACAAAATTTGTTTGTAATGTTACGTAAATTGTTTGAAAATACGTTTTATATATATATATATATATAGTAACAATTTTATAACGTTATCTTTGTCCAATTAAATAGCGCGTTTTTATTATCGTTATTTACCGACGTGTACGTACATGAGCTACCGGCTCTACACGTTGTATTGCGTTGTTACTTTTGACGCGGTGAAAAGCGTCGTTGGAAAAATGTTATTCTCGTAACGCCGCCGATTTCGAATAGCTAAGACGCGCGTACGGCGTCGTAAATTTATATCAACGTTAACATCCGCCCGTTCTCGCGGATTATTCGGGCGCAGCGAAGAAGGATTTACGAACGAAATTACGTGCAAATTAATCGAACGCGCGTAAAGCTGTAACAATAAACGTGCACCGCGCTCGTTCAATCGATCGTTACGTAATAATTGACGCGATATTCGTTCATTGGACGGCGGTGTCGGGACGATAAACGTCAACTGCAATTACGTTTGCCGATTAGAAACTAAAAAGAACAAACGGCCGTCGTAAATGATAATTATGAGCGACGTATCGTAACGTAAACAACGCCACGAAAACCGCTCAAATTCTGCGGCGCTTTATGGGGCGATTTGATTGTTTGTGTACGTCCCGAGTGCGGCGATAACAATAAGTTACCGCTCGTTAAACGCGAGTAGTTAAAATCGATACGTTATTTGTGTGGTGTAATTCGCTTTTCCGCGTTTTCGTACGAACGGCGGCGACAGTCGTATAAAAAAAAAACCAAACCTCGTCAAAAAACGAGCAATTTTGATCGAGACATTTTGGAACCTCGGTCGAGGTTTATCGTCAGACTCGCTCGTAAGATTACGCCTCGCACCGCGTACGGGATAGGCAATGTAGTGTACGTCCGCGACGAAAGTGTTATCTGATAAACCGGCGCGAAGCGTATTATATTATCCGGACGATAGATTCCGTCGTACCGTAAATTGATAACGAATTGTATCGAGACGTCGAAACGTTCGTCGTATTTCCAAAATATCGCGTACGCGCACGCGCGTGTGTTAATTAACCGATCGGGATGAACGCGTCGGCCGACTATTCGATGCCGATGACAGTTGTCCCGCCTCAACACGTTGGTAAAAATCGCGGCGAAGGAATAAGCGCGCGGCGGGAACAGGATGACACCGTGTACGCGAATTTACTAACGAGTAACGGACGCGTTGTTTTATGTAGTTTGTGACGAACGAAAGAAAACGAAACGCCGATGGTCGATAGATGCCAATGTACTAGCTAGCTGCGCTGTTTGTGTTAAAAGTATGGCCGCGTATTATGTACGCGCGGATTTTGAATAGGTCGCTTTGTCTGTAGATCTCCCTCACTCTGTGTAGTTCCCTACCGTCGACGGAACCTTTGTAGACGAGGGATGACAAAAAAAAAAAAAACAAAAACAAAAAAGATAAACGAAAAGGGTTGGCGCGTTTTTCCTGGCCATTGCGCGCATTCGGGACTAGCGTGTGACACTAGTCTTCTCTCACAGAGATTTTGACGGGCGGGGGAATAAAAAAAAAAAAAAAACGAACGAAACGCGAAATAATCGTACCGAGTGAACGGCGGTGTTGTGGCGAGCTCGAGAAAGACGTGAATCTGGTTTCGATCACAATACACCGCGGCAGCGTAAAACCGTTACATACATACATGCATTTCGATAATACGACGACGGACTGTATACGGTAAGCGGTGGTAGGAGGGAAACGCGTATAGCGATTGGCTCTAGGCTTGTTTCATGGGTGAAAAAACAACACGGGACGGCGGTAACGGTTGTGGGCGGGTGGTTCACCGCGGTCGTCGGTAATAACCCGTTCCGTTGCTCCGAGAGCTGGCTTGCGAGACGAAGACCGGCGACGTTCGTTTTTATTCCTCTCGTTTTCGTCATCATTATCGACGGTACTAATCGCCCGCGCCGTATACAAATATCGCTACTCCGCGCACGCCGTGCAACAACAACGCGAACGAACGAGGATTGGGGGATCCGAGCCCGTGTTTCGTATCCGGGTTACGACGTCGGGTGGTATTAATACAAAAACGAACCGAACGCGTACAACCGACTCGGGCGCACGATCGTCGTTACCGCCGTTACGATAATAATATATTTCGTATTATGCCGGGATCGGACGAACGGCGGTGCGAAGAAACGCGTTTTCCCGTCGCGGCTAACGTTGTTGGCCATAACAAAACGGTTTCGTTGCACGCGCCGAGACACACACGCACGGTCGCTCGGCACGGGCATACGTGGCCGGCATATGCAAATGAAATTTAAATTCGTCATCCCGTCGAATTCAAATGCGTACCAGTTATTATAACCTACTGCCGTGGTCGTACACGACCCGGCGTGTCTCATTATTTCGAACACCGAAAACAAAACCGCGTGCGACGTTCGAAAATTATCGGCAAGACGCACGCGCGCGCATAATTATCGATTACGCGTCATTAAAAGGCCCTACTTTATCACGAGGAACGTTGGAAATCGTCTGGTTCCCGGCGACGACCGCGTCGTCCTTTTTTTTTCATTCACAGTTCGAACCGGAACGAACGTCTCAATTGCACAATAAACTTCGCTCGGCGAGGAAAACAAAATAATTTTGCCCTCGAATAAAATCTATTGTCTGCGCGCCGGCGACATATAACGATTCCCACTCTTGCGGTTATAAATTGTATTATTTCTGCGGTGTATATTCACGAACTGTGCACACACACACACACACACACACACACACACACACACACACACACACACACACACACACACACACACACATACATACACACGCGCGCGCGAGTAAAGATATACAAAATCGTTTATTCTTATCGTTGCCTTATATGTGCACATTAAATCGTGTGCATTATTCATATACGATTTTCCTAACCAACAAAATTTATTTCGACTTGCATCAAACGCTATATTCGCGTATATTTTTTTCAAACAGCCGTATCAATAATAGACCTAGTCTTTGATGCCATTCGCAGTGAAACGGCATTACATAGTTCTTTGATCTCTAAGTACGTATATTCGACACTATATATATATATATACTTATTCGATTTCCACGTGTGTCGCGTATATATATATATAAATAAATACATACATATATATATAATACACGTTGAAATCGGAGATATCGTAAAATCGCAACGCAACTATTTCCGAAGATTTTTAAATAAAAATATATATTACGCAATACGCCGTAATATTTATACCTTTGTGAACTCTTAACCATTATTTTTTTAGCCCTATGCGCTACCGTCATTCGGAATAATAGAGCGGCGAAAATCCCTCGATATTCTAACGTCGGTTTCGTTATAGTTTTACTTTTAGCGTAGGTAATATTATATAGATAGATCGTACGTATAAGGTACTATCTAACTATAATACAAAATTAACGCGAAGAGAAAACCTACGTTCATTAATCATTATTATTATTATGTTTAACCTTTACACAATTACTGATTGTCGATCAATCGACGTGAGGTACCCGTGAACGGACAGCGAAACAAATTCATTATTTTGTGTCCGCGCGATTCCCTTGTACGGGTATCGGATAAGTGAAAATTCAAGTTTTTTGCGCTATTAAAAAAAAAAAAAATCCGGAGTTTCACAACGTCGCATCGTCCGGCTTTGTAAAATCCTCGACACCGTACGCATTCCTACGTTCCAACGATTCAAACTATTTTCTCGAGATTTTCTTCGAAGGACAGATTTTGTGATAAAAAAAAAGATTCCCCCTTCCGTACCTAAGTAATAATATAATTTTTATACTATATAGAATTTTGAAGCCACTAACAAGGGAGGTCGTCGAGAGATTTTTTTTTTATTAAATTCCCGATTATAGCGTAACGTTTTTATCTGTTATTCGGTACGATATACCGATTAATATTTTGTTATTAATCCGGCGATAATACTATCCAGGGATATAACGTTAATTAATAGACGGTTACTCTATATAACCAATATTGGCGATGTTAGTTGTTTGTTTTACTAGTGTAAGTCGGAAGCAATTGTCGGTCGAAAATGTTGGAATACCCAGCGAAGGATTCGTCGTGGTGAAATATTTGTTATGCGTTTAATACGCGCGTGTTGTTTAACGTTTTAACGGTACGCGCGTAGAAATACGTAATTAAACGTAAAAGGTCCGTTTTCGACGTATTTCCGTTTCGGGTTTTCATTTACGATTCGAAAAAATGTTCAATACACCGGCGTACTCACGAACGGTTAACAAAATGCCGAGTATTTAAAACGCGCAATTAATTCGTATTTGGAATCAGAGAGAATACGTGGCTCGTCTGAAATCGCGGGCAGTTTTTAACGAATTCGTTAACAAGTTTTTGTTCGCTTTCTAATTGTGTTATAAAACGGCCGAAAATATATTGGGAAATATCGATTTAAGATAATGTACATAAACAAATTAGAATTACGGGAAATGATTGCCATAAACGCGTGTACGATATTATATAACGTACTTACGCCTCATGAATCCGTGAGTGTTGATACTCGTTAGTATTAAGTTTAAATTTACGACGTTATCTTACCGAATACGGTGCAATAAACTATATAGTAATTTATTTTAAAACGCGAGCGTACGCTTTTTAAACCTATCGGCGAGTATTATTGTAAAACGGCGGATATCGAACAAAATAACTTGTTTACTATATTTAGCGTAATCTTATTTATGTAGGGAACGTTTATTAAACGTTAAAGTATTTCGTCTGCGCGTCGACACAAAATAAACTTTTAACACGGTACGTGTATATATATATATATATGTACATAAACATACTCATACATATATTCTGGCTTACGAAAGCATTACGCCGTTATTCGTTAATCATTATTATTCGTCGCGATTATTGGCTAGTTTTAACACTCTATAGAGTAAAACGTTTTAACCTTTTGTTAATAATATTTAAAGGCGTAAAAATAGAATACCGCGTTACGTTATAACCGACGTAATAACCCAATACTCGACTATAGAAAATGGAGACCGACAGGAAAACGTTCCATTTTGACCGACGACGGGTGTTGCGTTAGAAATGTTCCGTTAATTATCCCCGTTTTACCGAATTCATATCGATTACGCGGCGAATAATTATTGTTCGCCGTGTTCGTATTATTAGGCACCGCGTTAACGATTAGATAAAAACCATTTGTAATTTTAAGCCGATCGTTCCGCCGTAATTCGCGCTCTATTTATAGTACGTTCCGCCGCGGACAAGAATATCGTTGTTATATAGACAGATAGATTATAAAACGGTAAGGACGTTCGAAACGCTTCGAACGACGATCGTATTTGACGCGGTCGGGTTTACAAAAATATAAAACGGTACACGTTTCGACAACTGCTGCGCCCGTACGGTGTATCATCGACACACAACGAACGGCGTGCAATAACCCGTCGTAGAAAACCCAAAACGTTAAAACGGGATCATTGTAGTGTGCCGTCGATAACGTTCGTTCGTCCGTTCCGGCAATTAGAATTTTATAGGTAATTAATACTATTCAGGACGCGCGGATTCGGGGCGGGTACGGGCGCGACGGTTTACCTACTATTGTCTTTTTTTTACTCCGATCGCGTCGTGATTGCGCGGAACGATTTCATTTACCCGCTACGCTACGGACGTATTACGGTGTAAATATTACGTCCATTACGAGTATATCACGGACACCGGCCGAGTAGATTGGGATTACATTTTTGTTTCCTTTTTCGATCGTACAGTTTTCGTGTTTCGTCATGAACACGGCTGCTCCCCGGGTCAAGGACGGGTTTAAATCGCGTACGTACCGCCGAGCGGCAAAAACAATATCCACCACGTTGTAAAACCTCGTGTAAGTCGCGTGCGTGTGTTCGAAACGTGACGGTCCCGGTCCGTACTGTACCCGTTTTTCGTTTCCGCTATATTATTCTCGAACGAGTTACCTCGTATACATGTACGCGATATCAAGCGCGCGTGGCGCTTACGACGGAAAACAAAAATCAAACCGCGAATAGCGCGACGAATATTTAACGTACACACTCAACCACGTAGAGCCTTTTTTATTTTTTTTTACGAACCGGCAATACCCTCACTGGCCCGGTAAGCTTGAAGGCAATACTTCGGACCACCACGTAGAGCCTTACGCGCGTTCGAAAATGGCCAATTCCAACGAGTGGCGGGTATCGATAATAATAATACGCTCAATAAGCGTCCGTAATTAACCGGGAAAAAACCACCGTACGAATATACGGGATACCTTGAGAACGGAACGGACGGTACTTAATTTTTTTTTTCGAAACGCGTTTCTCCACGGTAGAAATATACATCGTCGTACGTCGAACGGCTGCGCGTGACGGTCGTGTTTACGTTACGAAAAGCAAAAGCGTTTAATCGACCGCTACCGCCACGTAGCCCATTCTATGGCGACGACGACGTCGACAACGGCGGCGGCGGCGGCGGCGGCGGCGGCGGCGGCGGCGGAAAGTTCTCTCGACCGTTTTATTTATCGTGCGCAAGTTGTGGCGCGTAACAAAGAACCGACATCGAGCTTCGTGTCGTCGGCCGCGTAGAATTAGCGATAGGTGTACGACCGCGCGTGCGCGTCGACGATAATTGTTTTCGTCCTAAACGCGTATGCTACCGTGACTTCGTGTAGCCGATTCTCGGTCTAACCAGAAGTAGAGTCGACCGAACGGTTGTTATGTTTGAATTTGACGGGCGTCACGAACTCGTCAAACAATTTTTACTACTAGTTATCGTCGTCACGCGCGCGATTCCGAATATTGGTAATTGTTATACACTGGCGGTTGCGTTTCTCGGTTGACGTTTGATATCGACAGAAATATCCGTAAATTAAATAATCGCGAAACGTACAGGGCGCAATGTAAATATGATATCTACGTGGAACCTCGTTTCGTATTGACGACGAAATTCGATTATTGGCCAATAATCGTGGACGTAATTAAAAACAAAATAATTCGGTAAAAATAAACGCGGAGGTTAGGTATACTTGGTTGCGCCGTTTACGATGGATTCGCACGGATCTATCCCGTTCGAACAAGTCCACCGACGAAACTCTGCCGCCATACACGAATCGAAGCAGTTTCTACCGCCCGTCCCATACGCCATTCGTTTTTAATTTTCGCTAACCCCTACAGTCCGCGGTAGAAACCTGATAAATACTATATATATGTTTATCGACAATCTGATTTTACTTATCGTATCGTCGTTACGATTTCGTAAATCCCCGTCGACAACTAGTGACGCGGTATACTCGACGCGTAGAAAGACCATCGGGCTTATACGGATATTGGAAACGAATGGAGGTAAGGTAACGGAGTAGAAACATTCTTGATTCGTACGTGGTAGAAAATTCCGTTGAAGGACTTGATTGAATCGAAAACGATCCATTTTGTAGCCAAACGAATAGACTTTTTTTACCAAACTATTATTATTAGGTCGGTCCACGCGATGATGACTGCAATTTATCGATTGCAGCGAACGAAGCGTCAAAAACTCGACAATTGTATACGGTACGCGTATAACGTATACCGCTAGCGTTTGTTATAATAGTCGCGTACGAAACGATAAAAGTGTAATACGTATCACGAATTTCGTACGGTCTCGGCGGGTGCACGAACGGCGACGGACGGTTATACTCAAAATTCGTGTATGACGAATTTTAGGTAATGTTCGAGGGGAATTCCGGCCGTCCCGCGGCGCGATGAAATAAAATAGAAATAACGCTACCCCGTTCACTACCATACGGTTTACAAACGGTAAGACGTTTACGCAAACACATAAATGAATAAATATACACGAATTCATATAGGCACGGAGGGCTTAATGACGCGATCCGCGCGGTGTGGAATATAATTCGCGGGGATAGGAAAGCACACGCGTGCGTGGCCGAACAAAGGGACATTGCAACGCGCGAGGAAATCAATAGTCAACCTTGACAAAGGCGACGACGGTGGGACACGCACGCCAAAGGCCACACACTGGCAGCCAGCGACCAGCTGGTATCGATAGACCGGGAGGAGCCCGGGGGGGGGGGGCACGCCGGAAAATCGTTACCAGTCGCGCCGTGGCTCATGCGCATTGCCAGTTTCTTTGTCCCGGTGCACTTCATTCATCCGGCCGCCGCCGCCGTCGTTCAGTCGCCCTCCACTCGAACCGCTGCCGCGGTGGTCCGTGTATATATGTATATTCGGCTACTGTGGGAATAGTAGTGGCGAGGGATGGTGGTGGAGAGGAGAGGAGGTGAATGCGCGTGTGTGTGTGTGTGTGTGTGTGTGTGAGAGAGAGAGACAACGACGCCGTTGATTTTTAACGCTCGACAACGTTGTGTGGCATGTTGGAGGGATGAGGGGAGTAAGACGGGCGGTGGGATGAAGGTAGTGATAGAGAAGGACGCGAGCCTCCTCGTCGCCACCACCCGTCGCCGTTTACGACGCCTTTTCCCTATTTTTTAAACTCGTGCGCGCGCGCGATTAGGGTGAAATCCGCGGGATGTGTATATACGTACCGTTCTGCAGATTGCGGAGGGTGCTTCGGAATAGTAAACATAATGTATTATACATTATGTGTACGTGTTATTTGGCGTTTGGACGGGAGGGGTAGAAGAAGGGAGCGCGCCAACCTCAACATGGAAAAAATTCTTCCGCGACTTTGTTCCCCGTAAACTGTTTTAGAGGAAAAAACTAATTGGTCGGCGATTTTTCTGCGTTGCGTACACCTGCGACGGCGAATAATACCGCCGTAACGGACGAGCGTCGAATTATCGTTATTATTATTATTACGTTCGGCCACGGAAATACAGGGGGAGGGGGTTTGCTAAAAAAGTTCTTCGTCGACTCGTCCGAGCGGATAATTCCGGTAATCGGTCTGCTCGACATTTCTTTAAATGTTATTATCGTACGCGTTATGTATGTACATATATATATCTATCTACGATCGATGTCAACAACTCGGTGTAATAATAAGAAAACAAAAAAAAAAACGCAATCGGGTTTTCGTATCAAACGGCGTTAGTTTTCGGTAAACAAATAGCCTCCCGCATTATTGTTTCCATTACGTATTACGGTGTTTAAATTTATCGCCTTCTAACGAAACGTAATGCACACCACGGTCGCGTAATTCAATACGAATTCGTAGTTTCCACACGATCGTAATATCGTCAATGCGTACAGCGCTTAACCGCGCCTAGATGGTCACTCTTTTTTCGGCCACTACTACGGAGTCCACGAATCATTTAGCCGGTAGCCGTACACAAACACGTTTCCGTTGCGCGTTGTAGATTATTTTCCTAATGTTTATTAAACATTCGACGAAACAATAAATAATAATAATAATAATAATAATAATTACCGTGTGTTTTTTTTTCGGTTCGGTTTTTATTTACGTATTATAATCGGGACTTGTTTGCTATTATTCGAAAAACAAAGTTTATTTTCGCGGCTATTAATTTATTTACTTTTAAATTAGTAGGACGTGTGTCGTACGCGGAGTAAAATTATTCACGCTTTATTGTAATATTTTTAAACGCGCTATTGTAGACGTATTATATATTTGTGTTGTACACGCCGATGCGATTACGAATGTCGTTATAGAATTCTATAGGCCCGACGACACAATCGCCGCAAATTCGACTCCGGCCTCTTTTCACCGATTTTAAATTTCGTTCGAGTAACCGAACGGTAATCGAAACGTTAAAGCTCTTTATGTTTGTGTCCTTGTGTAAAGCGTTTTTGTAGGGCAGTTTGATTAATAGTACCGTAGCCGCGCGTACGTTGCGATCAACTGTAAAGGACAATTTAGGTTCATTGTTTCACGGGGTTTAACCTTTAACGTAGTAAAAACAAAACAATCAAATCGAAGTACGCGCTCCGCGAACGGAATTCGCGAAAATACGATATTAACGAAAGAGTACACGGGCGGTATTGGCATTTATACGAATTTACGAACGACGAAATGATTTCACGTATTCGCTCAAATAAGTGCGGTATCGTTATAAAACTATATATGTATGTGTACGTATCGGTGAAGCGGCAATATATTATTATTTGCTGTATAAATATTGTACAGTTCCCAATCAGTCAGTATGTAGTCATTTCCTGTAATCAGATTAATAATCGATAACAATGCACACAAACACGCGCGCGTATATTGCGAATTATAAATACGTATTTTTCTCTTATAATTACCCGGGGGATACATGTCTCTATCGGTTTATGCAAACTACGAACGAATAATACTCGATGTGTACGTATAGTATTCGATATTATGTATTTACTTACGGCGTTCCTGAAATTGTTTACTTGCATATTTAATACACGAAAGCATTTTAATCGATATATATATATATTCGAGTATCATTAATCATAGATGTTGATGACTCACGTTTAGCCGCGTATATTTTTTTTACGAAAAAGTGATTTATCAAAAACCGTTTATTCGGTTGATTTAGCGGTCTTGTAAATATTCACGAAGGGATGCGAATACCTACATCCCCCTTCCCACCGACGCGCGTACATAGCGGTTACGGTAACGTTTGAATAATTCAACGTTCGATATATTTTTTCTTTTTAAATTGTAAATTATAATACGTTAGGAAATGACCCATCCAGAATATTCATGGTGGTTAATACGCGATTTAGTGATTTGTATTTTCAGAATAGGTGATCGGAAAACGTACAAAATAATTGGTATACCATTGATACGTCAACGTACATACCATTAATAGTTAATAATACAATACTCGCGGTATCCTTTGGCTTATATTACCATTATCGTAGTTCGTCAACGTTAACTATTCTTTTACGGTCGAAAAACCAACGAAAATGTGCGACGAAATCGACATTGAAAATAAAAATGTCTAGTTTTGCCATCTATACGACAACAATGAGACGACCGGACGAGCGTTTCGAACGATATTTCGCGTAAAGGCGAACGTTGAATTATGGGAAAATGTCGTTTAATGAATAATAGTTTTCACTGTCCGAAGGGTTTTTCGTTTAAAAATACGTTACAAGTGTACGATATTTTTTAAATCGTTCGTACACATATTTAAGCGCTTCGCTATTTATCGTTAGAAATAGTCTACATAACACTATAACAGGGACCCCACTCGCAATAAGTAATTTGAAATTCGTTAATAAAACTACCAATTAAAACGTGTCTCGAATTATCAATTGGTATCGCCTTCAAAAGTCTTCGCAGAATTTTCGACGTAACTCATCGCGCTCGCGGTTTCATTTTTTTTTTTTTTTTGTTCATTTGAAACGATAAACCTTTTTTTGTTTTATACGTTATTCACGCCGTCATGAAAGTCTCGTATAACGTAAAAACACAAAATAAACCAATAGCCTTTAGCGTATTTCACGCGATATTAATAAAATAATATACAAAGTAAAGTAGTAAAGTGCCCGGTACACGATTTGAATATTTGTATATTTGTTATTGCGGTAAACTATAATTTAGAATGGATATTGATAGGCCGGATTGCGTCGGACGGACGCGTACAAAGAAACGGTCGAGCGAGAACGCCCGGAATAGTAATTAATTATTTATACGTTATTGTCGTTTGTCATCTCCGTCCGTACGATTATTAATAACGATTGGAATCGCTACAATTACACGTCGTATATACGGTAGTGTTAATGGACAATGATTAAGTGGGTGTCCGTGTCCTTGGGTATCCGTTGTGGTTCGGAGGGAGAAACTAGGCAGGACGAAAACGGACACGGCGTTCGCGGTTGACCAAAAATGTAACAACGGGCGACGATTTACGTTTTCGGATTGAAACTTATTTTTACGAATTTCGAGGGGGGAGGACGGTGGATGGGGTTTATCGATCGGGCCTTATAAACGGGCTACGTTGTTTCCGGTAAACCGTTTTAGAACGTTTCGTACCACATCAACGTGTACGCGTAATTCGTAATATATATATATATATATATATATATATAATATTACACGCATCGTACATTATTAACGTGTGTACATCTAATGCTTAAACGTCGACGACCAATTTGAAACGAAAATAGCGCGCGTGTATCGTTGAAGATAGCACGAAATAGTTTCCGGTCGATTCGACCTCGAACTACGCGACACACACACACACACACACACACACACAGACGCTGGATCGCGCATAAACGTTTTGGTCTTTTTTCGCTTTGTTTCGTTTTTATCCCTTCGGGTTAAGTTCATTTTTGATATCGCGTTAATGTTTCGGCGGATTATAATCAAAACCTCAACAATACCCCGTATTATAATACATCTTTATGTGGGCATAGGTTACAAATAAGCTCGGGATTGTGTCGTTTCAAGTTAAAAATAATAACGGATAGCTTCGGGTGCTTTTTTTTAAACGCTTAAACATTTACCGTACAGCGCGTATTTGGGAAAATAATTTATTTTCACGGTTCGGTGAGCTTAAAACGTAAAAGATGAAATAACCGGTACGGATTTACATCTATACGTTAGTTATTTCGGTATTCGTTTTAAAGTTTGAAAATAAGAAAACGAATTTCTCGTCTTTTCTAAAACGCTCTTTATTATACGTTAGCCGGCACAATATGTAATTGTACATATTATATATACCGACAGAAGACCCACATTACTGCTGCGGGCCGTACCGAATCGCACGTTTGCAATATGTACAATATATATATATATATTCGTATATTATGATTTTAAATTTGACATTGGAATCGAGCGTACGTACGGCTTCTTATATTCCGTATTATATTATTCTTCGTCATTGTTGTTTTTTTTTATTTTGGCATTGTAGGCGACGGGATCCAAGCCAACTTTCGATTATTCGATTGCACAGGGACTTTACGGAGAATACGAAGAGACGTCGCGTCGTGTACGACTTTTTCCTCTCCCGTCTGTCCACCGTCCTCCCGCACGACATATTCATATCGTACGAAAACCGAATCCCTCGCCACTATAAATATAGCGTTCTAATACTATACATATACGCATTTTAATCCGTATATATATATACATATACGTGTATAGAAAGAACGCAATAAATTCATCTCATTTTTTGGTATATTATGACTATTCGCCTCGCGCGCGCTCGTATAAGCCAATTCGAATTCACTGGAGTCAAAAATAGAGGATTTGAGGAGTTGCCAAAAAACAAACCATGCGAGGCCCCCTTTGGCTCGCGAGTACATATCGTAATATATTTGTGTATATGTATATATATATATATATATATACTGCGTATACGTATGTGTATATACATATACATTATAAATATACGCGCATTTGATTTCGAACACTGTCGATCGATCGGTATTAAACGCGAGATCCTCACGATCCGCGCCGTTTGTCGCATATAAGCGCGTATAGACGTTTAACGTTCTCACGTTAGCGATTTATTTTTCAATATCGGATGAAGCCCTGGTGTTGGGACAGTATGCGAATGTATCGGAAACATTGAAATTTATTAACCGTTCTTTTGGCGTACCCAAGCTTTTTCAGTGTACCTATTACGCGTTCGGACCGGAATAAAAAACCGTTAAAGGCGTATGGCGCCGGTGAAATTGGTGTTTATCACGGCCGTCCCAACAAAAAGGGAGAAACTTAACGAAATCCGTACGTCGTCACCCGTACGGCGTCTATCAAATAAATAATTACCGTAACGGTAATTCGTTCGATTCATAAACGCGTAATCACGAATATACGTACGTTACGTCCCGTCACAAGTACTTAAATCTAAAGCACTCGTCTCATTAACCACTGTCTTCGCGTGACTTATCGATTTACAAATTGTTACTATAATACACACACACACACACACACACACACACACACACACACACACACACACACACACACACACACACACACACACACACACACACACACACACACACACACACACACCCACACACACACACACACACACACACACACACACACACACACACACACACACACACACACACACACACACACACACACACACACACACACACACGCATACATATATATAAAAATGTTTTCTTGTGTGTATCGTTCGTGTTTTTTCTTTTATTTACATACTAAGTCATTAAAAATTCCACTTGTTAAAAAAATTATCTCAAATTATCTCAAATTTTTATAAATTTTTGTTGTTTTTTGTTTTTTTTTTTATTTGCTTCGTCCGTAGAAAATTTAAATTTATAATTTAACTAAATAACGAACTTCTTTGAAGAAACAATAATATTTATACAAGAGAAATTACGATATTAAAAAATATTGTAAGCATTTATATATTCACCGTAGTCACTACAGATGTTATATGCCAATAGACAGCAAGCGGCTTCATGCGTGTGACACGTTGGTAAAATAATTAAAAAAAAAAAATGAAACGCAACGCAACCATAGTTCGTAAACTTAGGAATTCACGTCAAATCGTTAAATTACGATTTTTTGTTTGTACGGAACTCGTTCGATTTTTTTTTTTTATATAATGTCTTTGCCGTCTTCCAGGACGAATGACTGAGACGGTTTGCCTAGAGGTTTCGATATTCTGAATATTGCGGAAAAACACGCGTAGCGTTTTGGGTTACGTATACATCGTGTAATATACACGCTTAAGTAATATATGGGTTACAAATTATTACGGAGATAAAAATAACGACACGCTATACAAAATCCGATATATATATATATATATATACACTCGTATATATATTAACCGGAAACTAATAGGATTTTTCACGTTGAAATAAATATAATCCGAGGGGTATTTTCTTTATTATTATAATGCTACGTGAACGTTTAAAATAACTACAGAATGACAAGACGGCGTGTTGGTGACAGTTGTACACGAACGAGCGGTTTTAAATCGTGCGTTTCTCACCGGTACGTGTACGATTTAACGAAAATAATAACGTAATTCGATTTACTTTAACCGCGGTCGCGAGCGAGCGTGCGGCGAAACAAATTGTGGAACCGCCGGAGACTTAGAAAAATTACTTAAAACCGAACGGTCGACGAACGCACGTTCAACGGTAATCACGCGTTTACGAAAAAAAGCGGTTCGAGCTCCCGGATTTATAGATTCCTACGGCCGTATGACGCGCGCGCCCGCGCTTATTTTTAGGTAACGAAAACGTACAATCTCCGCCCTCGTTTGCGTTACGTTCCAAGTGAGCGGCTAGATACGGGGCGTAGAATACGTCGCGCATAATCTCGGGAAACGTTACGAACCCCCCTTCGGCCCCGCACAAAAATAAACCATTACAGAGTTCCGGCCACGAATCAATACTTATCGAAGAGTTTTTATTTGCTTTAAACGTGTTAAACCGCGCGGCTCCGGTGGGTTTTTTTTTATTTACTCTTCGCCTACAGGCGACTTACCTACCACTCGAGTAGGATTTCAGAGGGGAGCATTAGAACCGTTGCCCGCCGCAGTATATATTTCCCGAATGTTCGGGAACGATTCGCGTTTAAAGGCACATATTTGTTTAGCGCGTACGCGGTGTTTCGAGAATATTACCTCTTCGGCGCGCAGATCACTACCGTCCGAGACGGAGAAAGAACGTCGGCGGTAAAAGAAAAACGAAACGGAACGGCGCTATTATTTTCTATTTACTAGTTGCCGTCGCCGTTTTACGGCCGAAATAGGAATTCTATTGACACGGTAAGAATCTAACTCGACGGATTGTCATTTGGCCGCAGAGAGGGAGAGAGAGAGAGAGAGAAGAAGTTGGTAAAAAAACACACACACATATATATATATATCTACGTATATAATAGTAATAACGTCGCGCGCATTATACATAGCACGTACTAGGGTTACACGGTCACAGTGCCTTGTACACAATTTGAAACCGTAAAATAAAATTGTAAACAGTATTAAGTGAATAACGTTGTATCCGGCGCGATGCGAAAGAGTAAGCGCCTAATAAACGAATCGGCTTCTGTTCGACACTAGACAGACGACGACGACAACAGCAGCGTTCCGTGTACCGGACGCTTGTATTATTGAAAACGATCGAATTTTCCAATAACGACGAGACGGTATCGAAATTTAAACGCGGCGTGTTCGACGCCGGCGGATTTTACGATCGAATAAGCCATTGGTCTTTGATAATAACGTTTTTGTGCTTTTTTAGTACAATTACGATTATTGTATAACGTAACGATAATTATATTTTACGGTATTATTTACGAGTAAGCGGTAGTAGGCCGTATTTTATTCGTCGATCGCGGCGAGCACAAATTAACGGCGTTCGGATTTCGAGGATTTCCAACGAATCGGGCCCCCGCCGAGATCAGTGATCGCGGGGGTTGGAAGAGTATGGGGGGGAGGGTGAACCCGACAAATACTCGCGCGCATTATCGTTGGCGTCGTTTCAAAAGAGTATATTACGTTAATAGCGTCTTATATCTAGCGGTTATCGTTTAAGTTTCTGTGGAGATTTGTTCTTTTTTTTCGCTTTGACGTTTCGGTACTCGCGAACGGCCTACACTTGCTATACACGATATTACGGGAATGGGACGCCGGTGGTTTAACGAGCGGCGGCTATTTATAGGCTCGCAGGTACGCGTAACTGATATTTCTATTTTTATGGGTACATACGAACGTATTATTATTATTATTATTATTGGTGTACGACGTATATCTTGATCCTGATGTACGGATGGTGTGCGTGTGCGTGTGTATATGTGAGGGATGCGGGAGGGGAGGGTGGCGGTGGAAGAGACGAGGGAAGAAGCTCCGGGTCGTGTTCAAATATTGATTTAAAGAAACCTTTATGACGGGAGAAGATATGTGGAATAATGTGGCCGCCAAAGGTTCGGTTCTGACCCGGACGAAAAAAAGATAAATATTAAACATTCTGTTCGTACACGGGACCGTAGCCAATACATATATATATATAAAGCGGTAAGCGGTCCCACGGAAGAAGGTTCGTTGAAATTTCCTAGTGAATTTCGCGTCGTTCTTGTTATTTTCTTGACCGGACGACGAAGAGTTCGACTCCCGTTCCGTGTCGTTAGGTAGTTAAACGACCGTCCGTCCGTAATATGACGGACGACACGTAATTATTTGACCGACGCGGCGACGCGGGCGACCTATCACATACGCGCCGCAAATACGTCGTGACCAGCGCCGGCGTGTCCCGACCAGTTATCCGGCAACGACCGGGAGGCCTTAAGGTACTAGAAATGGCTCCGGCGTGGGGGTGTGTGTGTGTGTGTGTGTGTGTGTGTGTGTGTGGCATAATCGTCCGGTAAATTCAAACCGCGAACAAGTCGCCTCGAATCGAATTCGGATACGTTTTGAACATTTCACCGTTCACTAGTCGTCGAAGAAGACGAATCGTGGAGAGGAAACGAGTATCGATACTTTCCGCCAATTCGAAAACATCGATTGGATCGCTTAAACGAAAAAGTTTCGTAAAAACGAAATTATAGAATATCCGATAAAAACAAAAAGGAAATGATCACACCGTTACGTCAAAATCGAGCGTAGATTTGGCGATTTAATAGATCTCCCGTAACGAAATTGTGTGTGCGTAATATACATATGCGTGAGAGTGTTTCTCGAATTGACGATCGAGGGTACATAACATAGAACTACGGCCGACGTCGACTCGGACGTTTTGCGCGTCGCGTCGACGAGTCGGTGGATTACGTACGCGCGGCAAGCGGACGGACGATCGTGCGTCCGGGGCGATGACGGACGCCGAGGTTTTTCGAAATTCGACGTGCTGGCCGGAGGACGACGTTCACCGACGAAACAGCGTCCGCGTAGGTAAATACTCGCGCGTGTTTACCCCAACGTACGCCGCGCACGTATAATTTGTGCACCGTACCGTTGGACGTCCTTACCTTTCGCCCGGCCGTCCTTCGCCGAACACGCCATTCCCGGAGTCACGCCACGCCGTACATCCACGGACGTCGTACGCGCGCTCGGTAACCGTATAGGTTGCGCCGTAACTACCGCGCGTTTATAGTTTCGTAATAAAACGCCGCCGTGTTATACCCGCGCGTCACGTTATACCGCGTCTGCGCGACACTTTGGCTATCGCAGAAAATCGTCGGGCCCGAGCGCGAAAAGAGTTTGTGTATCGATAACGGTCGCGTATTGTGTGCAGCGCTGGCGTAGTCCACTAAAACATGCGGTCCGAAGTCGAGCACTGCGGACGCGTGTGCCCCGGTCCACCCGCAGAAATAGATATCTAAACTGTTTTGCGTACCACGATAAACGTGTGTATATATATATATATATATATATATATATATATATATACGATAATAATACGCGTGGTTGGGCGTCGTTATTCGAATTCGTACCTTTTTTTACGACGATCGTCACTTTATATGCATTTATACGTATAAAGGACGAGTAAGAAGGTTAAAAGCGTCCCGGAAAATCGGTATAACCGGCGTCACACGGACATCGCGTAACGACCGTGAACGTTTCCCGACGACATTTTACGATCCGGTTTAAGGCCCGGTCGCCGCGACGTCCGCGGTTATTACCGCGTACGGTTAATGGTATTTTGTCGCGAACGACAATATTCCGCTGGAACGGCCAACGGTCAATATTCGACGTGTGTAATTTGCCGAGGGGAAACGGGTTTGGAAGTATCGAATTATCAACGAAGTGAGTGTGTGGCGGGGGAAGGAAGTGAGAAGGTGTCCAAAAACGTTCGTCTCGAATACGTTACCGTCCGAATATGCGTTCTTACTAATTTATACGAAATTACGGGCGCGCGAAACGCGAAAAGCCGAAAAGCCCGTACACGCGGTTTCCGGTATCGTACGCGTACAGTGGTACGTATTAAATAATACGAGTTCGTATTAGTTTCATTAAGTTTCCTCGTACGAACCTCCGTTAATTATTTTTCGATACTTTTCGAACTACCAACAGCTGATTTTTGCCACTCAAGCCTTTCGAATATATACGTTTTTCGTCGTACAATGGCCCGCGATCGATATCCCGCCGCGAACACGGTGTACGTATCACGAGTTCAAAGTTGTACGCGTATACGCGCCTTTTCGCGAAAAGTCGAAACGCGTATTCGAAGCGTACCCCGTTGTCGAGCGCTGTCAATTCGTCGACGTTAGGACTACGGAAACAAAATGGGGTCGATACGCGTGGCGTACGGATAATCGAAATTGCATTCGGCGTACGTACGCCGTATTACTTATTTTTTTAAAAGCGCGTTAGCGCGCCTTTCTCCGGACGTTCTTCGGCCGCGTACGCGGCGTTTTACGGACGAGCCGCGAAAAACGAATACGCGATCGCGCGTTACGCACCAATGGGTTATGTTTTTGCTTTTTTCGCCTATTCCTCGTCAAGTCGAACGTGCTGCACACATATCGACGCGAACCGTTCGAATTCGCGGCGCGTCGCGTGATAATTATTTTATTTACATTACCGGCAATCGTCGTACTTTATACGCGACGTGTTATTCTAATGACCCCGGATCACCGTGACCGGGGCCGGGGGAGGAAACGAACCGCCCAGACACGCACGTCGTTGCCACGGTCCGGTTAGGTTGACCTGTTGTCAAAAATAATAAACGCGTTGTTTTCACGTAAAACGTGAAATTCGCGATCGCGCGCGACCGCTCGTGTACGTATAATCATTATTGTGTTCGAATTTCGAATACGTCGAATTAGCATTTAATTATAACGTACAACAACAACAACAGCAATATAAAAACGCCAGAGCGCGGGCCATTTATACGTCGCACGGAGAACGAAACGAAAATAATCGTATCGGCTAACGGTAAACGGGGTTTTGTCCGACGACTTTGGCCGTCCCGTCACTCGAAACACCGGAAACGGGGAACGAATGTCGAATTCGCGTACGCGGACAGGTTAATATTGTATTGCCGACCACGGGTAGGATAGTGGCGCCTTGTTTCGAAAGTGGCCGTTCACGCCACTTAGATCAAATCCGCGAAGCGGACGACGTTCTCGCGCCGTGCGGATAACTGTTGTTATATACGCCCGATTTGCACGGTGTCGGCGTTCCAGGTAGGCCCGTGTCATCCGTACAGCGGCCGAAATACGTTTAAAGGCGTAAACGAACGTAAACTGTAGCCCGTACGGGCGACCGTGTCCGACAGAATTCGAAAACGTAGACGGTGGATAATTCGTGGATTCGCGAAAGCGAACGTATTTGGAGGATACCTAGTAGGCGTCGACGAGAACAGCGGTAACGACGATAAGATTAACGAATAACGTGTGAAAACGACCTCCGCGCGAAATTTTCAACATCAAAATCACTGTCACGCGATTCGGAGATATATATGCACGCACACATACCACTACCATTTGCGACTAGTCGTGACGTGGTCACCAATCAATATAGATGGTAGACGAATTACTATGACCTTTGTAAGAACGGTAAGGTGAAATATACATACACACACATATATAGAGTACAATTTTTGACGCAGACGCGTTGGTCTACGAAAGAAGAGGATTCAAGAGGCTTTATAAACATTCCTCCCTTCGTGAAAATCAAACGATTAAAATGGTCTCATCGGAGAGCCGATCGAACGCTAACGAAGAAATAATTGGCGAAGAAACTGGCGAAGATTGACGAAAGCACAGAAAGCGACGCCTACGATCCGCCGGACTTGGAGGAGAACGCCGGTTTTGATGTGGCTTGCGACGGAGAGGGGACAAAGAGAGAGATTTGCGAGAGCAACACAACGGTTCTCCGTGGACTGACGTGCGCTAGCGATGAGGGAAAATATTTCGGGTGGGTACGCGCTAACGAAACGTTTTCGTAGTACGATTGTGGTCGTCGGGTCGAGGTACGGCGACGTAACGACGTTCGACTGTTAGAAAATGATTATGGCAACGCGTTCGTCGTTAAATCCGTTTACAATATTATTATGTAAGTTTAGGCGGAATCTAACGAAATTAGAGGACCAAGACTGAATTTTTGTTTGTGGGGGAGAACCTAATTTTACACGAAAACAAATACGATTTACGTAACTTTTTAAAAACGTTATAGGCGTTTATTAAACGTTTAAAACCTTATACCTATTTCATTTTATAAAAAATACAGTTTAACGCATTTTTTTTTTTTTGGTTTAAGACTCGCGTACATATTTATAGACAACGCGAATTTTACGTCAATACGTAGAGATTACGAGTTTCGCCGAAAGTCGGAAAGCGCGAGCACGGTACCGGTCGCTTTGATTAACGTAAAATTGTTCACGAATACGGCACAAACGTCATCTTTCCTATACACCGCTCGGATTGGTTTTAGTCAATGCGCTTTGCGCAAACGTCTGAACGTTTCCGGTTGCAATAACGCTTTACGTTCCCGAATCGAAGGCAAACATACGAAACGTACGTATATCATTTCACGCGTTCGTCTACGAAACGTTAATAAACGTTTACACGCAGCCGACGTTTCGTTAAACGACACGCTATAGGCACACGATCGAGGATAGAAAATGATCGAGAACGTTTCGCGGTCGTACGCGAACGTCGGAAAAGAACAATCCGAAACGAGTAACCGCGTGACAATTATAATAACGTTTCGCGAGACCGACGGTTGGGCTTGTGCGGCGACGCGGCGAAACGTGACGTCGAATTTCACCGGTCGATTATTTTGTTCGCGACGAGCCCACCCTAACCTGGGGGCCGAGGTAAAACAACGTGGGGATAGCTCGCGTTGCTCGCCTACTCTTAAGGATGATCGTTTTTTGTTAAACTTTTTGTTGTTTTTAAATTCGTTCAATAAACGATGGCGACTCACTGGTCCGAAGTACCAGTGCCTTCAGGCATTCCGGGCCAGTGTGTGCATTGCCAATAACGAAAAAAAAAAAAAAAAAAAAAGTCCACCCTAACCTAGCCTAACCGAACCGCTCTAGCAATTATTCGCCGGGGCCGGGACGGATCGCGCGGCCGACGAAAATCGGTCCCGGACGCTCTCGTCCGTCCGTCCGCGGGCCAGCCCGTTCGCTAGCAGTTAGCTAGTGTTGTCGGCAAACGGACCGACGGAAAAGCGTCGCGTTCCGTTTTCCATTCCGTACAACCGCCTCTGCTCCGGCCAGTGGTCGATGATCTCCGGCCCGAACGGTCACGCCGCTAGCCCGACATTCGGGCGTCGTGTACGAGGGATTTATATCGACGTTATTGCGGACAGATCGCGATTGTTCGACGGGTACGCCGTACAAGCGCGCGTCGTTTATGTAAACGCCCGTCGTAGCCTAATTGGATCGTGTATTCCCCGGCACACGAATAACGTTTTGTGTTCGGGCGAACTAGCGGTTTTCGGCCGAGCGCGTTGCTGACGCGAGTCAGTCGAAGCGCCGATTTCGTTTGGCTCTCGCCGGATCTCGGAATTACGCTTCGTACGGCGTCCCGGCCGTATTATACGTTTCATATTTACATATTCATTTCGGCCGTCGGACGTGAACGTCCACGTATACAATGTACGCACGCGCGCATTGCAGCCCTCCGGACGAATAAACGAACGTTCAACTATGATAAACAATTCGTCCGTTCGTTGGAAATAATACGAAATAAATAAATCGCCGTTAATATAACCGGCGGAGTTGTCCGAGCGTTCCCCGACGCAATCGTTTCTTTTCGCTTTTAACGTACGTATCGCGTAGGAATAAGAATTAACGGGTAACATACGTGCGTATACCGGCCGATTTATACTCGAGTAAGTGTGCGCGAGTATTTTTTTGAAAAAATGAAACGTAACGCGAAGTAATTGATATTACATTTTTATAGTAAAACAACGAAAAACCCGAAGCGTTTAATAATTTCGTTCGTCTCGGTGAATTTTCATTCTCGTTTAATAAACAACCTGTACGTTTTTAACTTAACGCTATTCCGAACGCACGTACTTTTCAAAAATATTTCGTACGTACATTTCGAATATAAAACGAACGACGGTTTTCGGTTCGTTATTTATTTACGTTTAAAGCGTGGAGCAGCGGGAAAGCGCGGAATTTGAAAAAAATTCCCCTACCGCGTTTAAATCTACATTTGAATTGCGCGAAAAAAGAAATTGAAAAAAATATTCTGAGCGAAAATACGACGTCTCCGTTAATAATTTGTTTATTTAAACGAATCCAAACGCCGAAACTTGAACGTCACGATCGCTTCGAATCGCATTTCAATAAAACTATCGGTAAGCGCAGAAAATTAGTGTTTGCCTTGTATCTGTACACGTAAATAGATATTTCTTTTAAGGTTTCGTTGTCGCTTGGTAAAACGTTTTCGAGAGGATAAAACGTTCGGTACTTATACCGAAACGAAACGATACGATATTTTCGTTTCGAAATGTGTACGTGTGTACGCGAATGACGCGTACCGTTAATTCGGAATTAGTTCGTTTGGAAAAAATATGGCGATACCGTTTTCACTCCGCTATAGCGCGCTACGTAAATGTCGTTTTATTCTTAATTATCAAAATAACAAAAAACCAAAAAGAAAAAAAAACGTCGTACCTGTAAACGTTATTTACATTTACAAAACGCAGATTACCGCGGGACGTATTAATTATCGATATTTTCGTAACCACTAAGGAACCGTACAAGTATGAAGCGTTTTACGAATAAATAGCGTAAATAAAGGAATCGGGCCGCCGATGATTGTGAACGGTTCGATTAAAAATAGTAAGATTACCAGAAACCCCCCTACCCCCGGACGCAAGTTCGTTATTACTGCCGTCCGTGTTCCGGAATCGCTATAATTATTTGGTACGCGAAAAACGAACGTCGATTTCGACAATCGGCGTACGGTTCGAACAACAATAGTTACACACACACACACACACACACACACACATCCGGGCGAAATATTACAAAAAAAATTTGTCGAAAATGAAACGACGATGAAGCGTGAGGGAGGCGCGTCTACGGTAAACGTACCGGCTTAGGAATGACGTTTTCGTTCGAATCGAACGGAATCGCGGCGATACGTCCTCGTCCGCGTTTCACGCCGTCGTATACGCGGCTACAAATTTCTACGCTACGCGCGAGACCGCCAAGGTTAGATTAAGGTTAGTAAAGACTCGGTGTGTACCTTTTTTCCGTTTTTTTTTTTTTCGTTTCAAGTCGACAACGGGGAGGGGACACCGCTTTCGCGTTACTTCCTCCCCGCTATCGAGTGTACATAATCCGACCTAACCGCGTAACATTCTAAAACGAAACGGTTTTTTTTTTTTTTTAAAGAACGAGCGAGAAAGAGGGAGGGAGACAGAGAGAGAGAGAGAGAGAGAGAGAGAGAGAGAGAGAGAGAGTGATCGTGAGTGAGAGTATTGGAACCACGGAATACAACGCGGCATATATATTCCGTAAGTAGTGGCCGTGTATTCGTTTTGGATTTTGTTTCGCCGTTAAACGCAACTGACCTGTTACCAGCGGACCTTCCTTTTCGGCGGTAGTGGCGTTGGTTGCGGCGACCAGAGCGTCTTGATTGTGCCACATGCCGGCGATCTTTCGGAAAACGTCCGACAGCCGTACGGCTTCCCGGCGACGACTGCTGCTGGACATGGCCGCGGACCGTCGTTGGAACGCTGCTGGCCGAACACTGAGCTACGGCAGCACTGGCGGTGGCCCGACAACGACAAAACGACTTGCCGGGACGCCGCGCCGCCGCCACTTTCGCCGGGCGGCGCGGACAGCTGTTGCCTCCTCGTCGTCGTCGTCGTCGCCGCCGCCGCCGCCGCCAACCGAAAACATATGAGAGGAAACCCGACCGACCAGCTGATTTTTCGATCGGCCCGAACCACCGCGGTCGTCACTGCCGCCAGTGCCATCGACGCCGTTGCCTTCGTGTACGCGCGTTTCTCGTTTATTGTTATATTCCTTTGTCTTTACCGCGAATCCCGTTCGACTCCCGTAACAAATCGCGTCCTATGATTACGCGTACGCACAGGCGGCCGGTACACGCCCGAAACGTGCCTAATAATGATAATAACGACGAGTATTATTTATACGAGTAGATTACTAGGTACCGTTGGCGAATAATAAATTAGCGTTGGACATTTTATAACGATATCGTATCGATTGTTTTCGAAACGAAGATGGGAAGCGGCGGACAAACGATTTGAAACGAAGGTCGGTTTATCCGAAACACGGGCGTTTAAAACGATATTCGATAAACGACGTTTAATATTTTAGGGACGATTGTACGGATTTATTGACCGCGTGTAAATAACGAGGTAGCGAACGTTCGCCGGGTTGAGAGAGTTAAATTACGGGTTTTTCCCCCTAAATCGACCGTTAACTTGGCGAGTAATTTTTTTTTTTGAAAACGTAACGCGTCGAATTAACTACGTACACGGACGTCGGGATTAAATTATGTCCCGAGGTTTCGGAAACGTCGCGAAGACCATCCACGTTGAACAATACGAACAATATAACAATTCGCCCAAAATTATTATCTACCGACGTTAGTATTTACCGGTCTACGTTCGTCGTCTCGGTATTATTTCGAGAAAATAATACGAAAAATTATTCACAGCGGAACCCACGCGATATAGGCAAACACAATAATTACGAAACGCCGGACTCGGTCCGTTTTGTACGCATTTCGATACGGATTACGAGAACATAGCCAACAACCCATAGAGGCGTTGGTCAACCACTCTGAGGTCTTGTCTTATTTTTCGCGTCGTTCAAACAATTATAACGCGTTCATTTTGTATTAACCCGACTCGGCGCGGCGCAACCGCATTTTAGTTCCAATTTACTGGGTTGAAATTAGGCGGGCCGAAACGAAATAAACAATACGCGCTTGTTTCGAAATTATTACAAACATACGGGCAGGTACGTTGACGTGCTTTTGGGGGATAACCCCCCCCCTCCAAAAAAAAAAAAGCTTTAAGAATTAACGCGTTTCTTTCGAGATGTATATTTTCAGTCAATAATAACGAAAAACTAAACTATTTTTAAACTATAATACGCGTTATAACACGTTCGTTAAAAACGAATAATCTATTAAAATTTAAAATACGTCTTGTTTCGTTAGGGTCGTCCGATTTCTTTATTTAAAAATTAACTCCCTTCCCCCTCCAAAAAAAAAAAATGTAGGTCTAAGTACGTTACTGGATAACAAAATCGAATACGCTTTCGTTCGACGTTTCGAACATATTCTCGTACAGCCTCGGTTCCGGTAATTAACGGCGCGGTTCGATGTCATTTTTCGTGTACGTTTTTCGGAACCGTTGTCCGTCGTCGCGTATCCAAATTACTAGTTGACCGTTATCGGCTACGTCGTTACATTCGTCCGACGCTAAACCGAATTGAACCGTACGGTTCCAGACGAATTCGGCGCGCCGAAATAGTTCGGGCACGCGGTTACAATTACGCACGCGTTAAAATTATTATTAAACGTTCGGTACAAAGGCGCGAAAGGCTTCGACGTCAACAAAGTTGACCGACTTGTCCCGGGGACGCGGCGCGCGAAGCGTACATTTTTCGTTATGGGTGGTGGCGGGGGGGGAATGCCGTTATTGTATTTCCCGTTGATTACGGGCTTTTAATCGGAAACGGTATTTTATTTTCGAATTCCGCCCGTACAGACACGACGCGGCGTTTCGCGAATAATTCACGAACATAGTTCGAATTCGCGCGACGACGATAGATTAGAGTAGTCGTGTACGTACCGTGCATCCAAAATGCTGATAATTACGCGCTGGTAACGCAACGGCGTTGTACGGACAGTGCGCGCGCAATAATTACTATCGCCCGCGGCGTGTTCCGGTAACCGTACGTAACCCGCCTAACCGTGTACACGGTCACGCCGCCGGTTATCGTAACGTCGTGCGCCTTTTCGAAACACGCCCGGGGCGTTTCATTTTTTGAACATTGGTCGTACGACGTGCGCGCGCCGCGTCCCTCCCCGAAACGAACCGAGTCCGTGATTGTACGCACGTTATTCGACCTCCCCACCCTCCCCGTCCGTCCGTCGCTTCGTCCGCCCGTTCAGGCGACGCGTCAACCCCGAAACGCGCCGATCCCGTGGTCCGGTCGAAAATTCGAAAACGTCGGTTCGGCGCCCGCGAAAACGTTCGGTTTTTAAATACCCACGCGTACTGCGGCCGATAACGGTATCATCGTCACGTTTTGTCGGCGTGCACCGGCCAACTCGGCCCCGCCGTATCGGTAGACGGTGGTGACGTGCGCGGCACCAGTGTCCAAAATCGGTAGTGCTTTTCGTTCGGCTTTTACGTTTCTCGCGAAATTATTTCGTTACCGCCGCGACGATCGGTCGGTCCGTTGGCCCATAGACGGTCGTCGTTTTGTTACGACGACGACGACGATATAATACGCGTGTATCGCGCAGTGTGTGTGCGTGCGCGTGTATTCGAGTCTCCTAGGGAAAACACGAAAACCGTAAACGCTTTATAGTGAAAGCGGAATTTCGTTTATAAAAATTTTATTCGCCTTCGGTTTATCGCGTTAATGGCCAAGTTCGAGCGAAAAGTCTTCGGATAGACGCCGCGCGTTCAATAATTTAAAATGTCTGTACGCGCCAACGACGTCGCGCCACAGGTTAGAAACGGAATTATTTAGGTTCCCCGGAATTTTATAGTCTCTAAGTAACCGAAAATAGTATATATATATATATCACGTCGTTGGACGGAAAAAAATTAATTAATTCCCTCCTTCCCTGCCCACCACCGCCCCCGACGTTTTGTTATCGAACAGATTTCTCATTACGCGTTTCGAACCATTGTACGCCATCAGATGGTACTTATTGTTTATACGTAACACGGGCACATCGCGCACATTGTTGTTCGAGCGATTCCGTTAACGCAGCCGGGCTTTAATTTTCACGGATTCGTTACGTATCTCTCTGTACTCGACGTTTCGCCATTCATATATTTGTTCGATACCTAAACGACACGGAAAATAGAATAATAATCAATACGATAAATAACGATAGTAAAAAATAGAATAATTTTTCGGTAATTTATTTCTATTTTTTTTTTCTTTTAACTATCCATCGGTAAATCGTATTCCGACACACGCGGTTTCTAATCTCTATTCAGTACACTACTATACATCGTTACCCGTATTTGAAACGAAAAGCCTCATCCAGGTAAAATCGCGTTCGTTCACGACGACCGCCTAACATATCGAAACATACTAAAAAGGAACAACGAGACCGCGGTGCGTCTACAGAAAATGGTAAAGACGACCATTTCGGACGATCGTAACTATTTGTAACGTACGTACAACACCCGTCGTTCGAATATTTCCGTCATACCGTCTTACGAAACGCGTATCGCTTTGGTGTTTTACGGCGAGTAATTGTTTAAAGTTTCGAAGCCTATTTATTGGTTCGCTTTTCTTCGCGTTAATACAATTAAAACTCGAATACACGATCCTGCAGAAACTAAATATTATAACGGTTTCGTTTTACCGTCGAACCAATAAATAATAAATACCTACCCGCTTCCACGGAAACGCATTAACGCGCTTAGGTTTTTTTTTACGTTACTCGTTACGGCAACGAACGTTTGTATATATATAGCGAATAATTGTAGACGTCGGCGATTGTTCTCGGCGAAGCTACCGATTCGCAAATTGTTTCGTTCCCGTATCTACTTCCTCGCCTGTTAAACCCATCGCCGTCCAGTTACGAGAACTGTTGTCGTCCAGCTACGACGAGTATTACTCCTCTCCGTAAACCGAACGATAGTTAACGACGGTATAACGTTAAATCTATACTCGTTCGCTCGTTGTCGCTAAACAAAACAATTCCAAACGGCTTCTGAAACACCGAAATAAAAAAACGCCGCGTTAATTGGTTCGCAATACGGATCGACGTCCGTTCCCTTTGAACGTCGCGCCGCTGTAAATCCTAAACGTTTAGTCGCGAATATTTCGCGCTAGTCTTACCGTCGAAACCGACGGACACCACATTCTTTTTGTACGTCGTCCGTGTTCAAACTGTCGGCGATCGTGGGCTGGTTAGTCCGCCCCGACTCCCAGTAATAATTTCGTCGTTACCAATTTTTCGTCCGATTATTAATTCCCGTTCGCGATTTTCAACGGTACCGCCCGTTTGTCCCGTGTCAATGTTATCGTCTGCGCTATATTAGTTTCGCGACATTCCGGCACAGTTCGTGATTTCCCCTGTTCGTCATAAAATACGAACTGGACTTCGAAAGGTGTGCGTTCGCGTTCGGCGAACGTCCGTATTACATAACGCCGCCCCGTCGCCGATCCGACGAATCACCGATTAAACAATTTTCGGTTTTTGCCGTTTCCATTGTACGAAACGCGGGCTCGGGACGGGTTTCTAAAAAGAATTCTCCCGACGACAAAATACTAAACCGTTTTAGCGTTGGTTTTTTTATTTTTTTTTAATAACGTGTACCCGAAAACGACGCGTAATCCGAGACGTCCGTTTATAGTAAATATAAGTGCACTCGACTTTTCCGACGAATTCGTAATTAACGGCTAACGACGGTACTTCAATCTCCCAATTTTTTTCCGTCCCGACTAAGAAAACCTCAGGGCCCCATTGCAATCGCAACTACGGTCTATCGGTGTTCCTATAGATACGGTGAATATTTCGGCTTCCCGCAAATAGTGTTCTTAACTATTAATCGCGTATCTTCAGCTGGTTTTCTTATTTAACGCTTGCAATGTTATTTGTTATTTATGTTTCGTAGTTTTAATACCTTTATTTGTATATAATATCTATTTGCTAACACTATCGCGATTGTATTTGTTTAATGTTTATTGTTGTATAATACGTTTATTTAACGCAATGGTTGAACGTTTAACGTAAATATTTCGCAAAACTTCTTTTAAATAAAAAAATAAAAAACGCGCTCCGGTAATATTGCCGTATTGACCGACTTATTGGACGCGATTAATAAACGGTCGCGGCCAATTGATGGGTTATTTCGCGAACGAAGCCGGTGCGTGTAGTTACAGCGAACATTGTTCACGGGCGTCGTGGAGAATGTTTCGGCCGCTGACCGATACGGCCGTATGTCACGGTGTTCGGCGTGTATCATCGGGCCGAGTTCAGGGACTGTTGACTAACACTCGTCGAGATTCGGTAATCGCTGATTTCTTTGCCCGTAGAGAATTAGCGTAGACGAGTTATTCGCCGGGGTTTCTTTGTTTTACGTCAATAACGACGGATTTTTAATTATCGTGGACCGATATACTACACGACCTATCGTAGGCCGATAGACCGCTCGGACACGTGGTCGTTCCAATTGTGAAACGGTACCGTCGTGTGGCCCGGTGTCGTACGGAATAGAACGAAAACGCGTACGCGGACGTCGAGACACGGCGCGGCCACCCATTCGACGTACGCTCGTCGCCTTGTTCCGGTGCATTCCGTGCGTGTCCGCGTACCGCGCGTGACGAAACAATCAACGGCCGCGAGACGACGAGAATCGTGGCGGACAGGACGGAACGCGAGCTGACAGAGTAGCGTGGGCAAGCGTTCGGTCCGCACGGACAAGTCGCGCGCCGAAGTGACCGCAGTCTCGCCGGAGCATTTCGACAGGACACGGACGAGGAACCCCGACCTCGACGCGGTCAACACTAATGTACCCGGTATATGGCGTAATGAATCGCGATTAGAATTCCAACCGTCCGTAAAGTTTTACGCCTCACGATATATATATATATATATACAAAGTGTGTTTGAAAAGTAACGGAACATTTTTAAATGTCGCGGGTTCGGAGATTGTCGACCTTTTTGTTTTTTATATGCGTCGGCACACATGCTCCCCGAAGTACGATCAAATTTTCGGCCGTAATCGTTGTTTACTTTTTAAACGATAGCCGCTAAGGTTAGACGTGTTTTCCGAGCTCGGCGATTTTTGTTTGTAAAAAAAAAAAAAACACAAATCAACGGGTCGAAGAATTCGTAAAACGACGGTCCTTTATGGTTGCCTGTATTTTTGGAAATAGAAAACAGTCACAAGGAGCCTTCATGTCTGGCGAATACGAAGGATTGTATCGTAGTGGCGTGTAGTAAACCTGAGATGACGACCCGCGTGGACGGACGAAGATAGCGTCTTATCGAGACGTTGTACTAACGGGACCTCCCCTCCCGTCCCCCCACTCTAAGGGAGTAAAAAAGCTCGGGGAAAAACTGACGAGGCGTAGCGCGTAAAGTGAACATTACGCGTTTTCGACGTCGTCAATCGCTTTTGAACAACGGCGACCGTGCGTACGAAACGCGTAAAGTAATTACCCCCGGTAATTATTAACTACGATTCGGGGTAGCCGAACGATTGTTAAGGCGGCAGTGGTGAACGGTATGATCATCTATCTGCCGGCAGGGACATTCGCGATCGATAGGCGGCAATCCTAACGGTCCAACGAATAGCGTCGGTTATTGGTCCGATTGATTATCGGCGGAGGGATGGAGGGAGGGGGAAGAGAGAAGAGGAGGTGTACAGTACCGAACGAGCGTGTCGCGACAATTTTGTCGCTATTAAGTCCGTTTATCAAACGGATAACGGCGGACGTCGTAAGGGCGCGTTAGCGTTGTCCAAATCGCGCCGTCGCGCGTTCGATAAAAGACGTAAAAAAACAAAAAACGAACAAAAATGTTTACCGATCGTTCCCTCCCGTACGATATATCGAGCCCGTGTCGTAAGCCCGCCGTGAGGTGAAAATAACGAGACGACGCATAGGTGACGCAATATAAACTACACGCTACGTGTACGTGGTAAGAAAACCGATACCGTTCCGCGGAGTAAGATTACAATTGCATGGGTAAGGCGAGTAAGTACCCGCCCGCAAAACTCACGATTTAACCTAAAGGAAAAAAAAGCTATATCGTTACCCCGTACGGTTTTTCCTCGTACGGATGTTTAATCGCCTCCTATTAAGGATAGAAGATAAAGGGTTGAAACCCTCCTTCGTTTGCCTAACCGACGTGTATAGATTATAATACTACAGGTAGGTGTACGTCTTCGGATTGACCTTGAATTATGACACGACCGAAAACCTGCGATACCAGTCCGTGTAGTATATATATATATATATAACCTGTTCTGCGCGTCTAATACGTCGGACCACTCCCGAACACGTAGTTTTTACGATCGACCGAACAATGGTGGCCAGATAAGCCGCTCAGCTGAAGCCAATACGTCTTTTTAAGGTGCGAGCATACACACACACACACACACACACACACGCGCGCACACAACTCACGCACACACAACGCTGCGTACACGCCGTCGTCTAATAATAATAATTACCATTATAATAACAACACTACCTTTACGAGTCGGTCGGTTCGGCTGCGTGCCCACGCACCTGGGTGATGGGCGAAATAAATCATGTTCATGGGATCGCGTCGGGTCTACACAGCTATATTTCGTGCCTATACGTACCGTACGGGTTAAACGTAATACTTCGAAATACGTTTAAAAAAAAATAATAATAATAATATTAATACGTAATAACTTAGCGACGGGTCGAATTCGAAAGTCGTCGTCTCACGGACTCCCGGGCGGCCCGTGAATGATCGACGCACCGACGAAGTTTAAAAACGTGAACCCGTTACGACTATAAACTGCGTACGCCTTTATGTAAATACGTATACGTATTTCACAAGCGGCTGACGGACACTGAATATAGTCGGGTAGGCGGCGAGCGGGTCCGACACGATGCGATCACGGTCGCGACGCGAACATCAAGGCTTCGACTTTTTTACGAACGGCCGTTACCTGTCCCGTTGCACAACCGGCGCCGTTAAATTCGCTCGAACGAAAAACTACAAACGTTCGTAATTATTTAAAAACGTCGGTCGAACGGTTTCCGAGATTCCGGCGTTTTATTCGTCCCGCGGATTCGGTGGCCAAATAATAATCGCTCAAAACGTATTTACTATCCATTCGTCGTCCGCCGAAACGTATTGCGTTATCTAATATAGCGCGAGAAAATAGACGAACGGCTTTATTCGTGTTCTTTTCGTTTTTCATTAGCGTACCCGATTTCGGTGGTGTAGACTTTTGCGCGTTTTACGTACTATCATTCGAACTGTCCCGGCTACGATTCACTCCGAACACATTTTCGGGCCGAATAACACTGTCGTTGTCTGGCGGTAACGAATTAGTCGGCTAAAATACCAAACACCGCCCGTTAAAACGTATTTCGATTTATCCATTCGTTTTTTGTTTTCACCGAAAACAATACAATCGAACGTCGATTGCTCCGATTTACGACGTTCGAGAAATATCATACGATACGAACGAAAATATTTATTTCGCTTGAACGCTGTCACGCGTCGGCGGAATTCGAGTACGTTTGCATTTTCCGAACGTGCGTCCGCGTTCATATTATAGTCCGTAATATTGGACACGAACGAGGGAATTATACAAAATTGTACGATTATTGCCCGTATGCCGAAAATCGATAGGTCCGTAAAAACGATCGGGACGAATGTGCCGACTCGAGGAAACAATTGTTTAATGGACGGGCGATAAGCTTGAACGACAAGCGACGCATGTTACGAATGTACGAAAGTGTTTTACCGTACGATAGGCGATAAAAAATAAAACCGTCGCACGAATGTAATAAGGGATTCCGTGTAAATAGAGTGTCTGAACTGTAGATTCGAGGAGAGTTTAAAGTAAGACAAAAGAAACACTAAATCGTAAATCCTAAACTATTTGTAATCGACTAAAACGCGTCCACGATCGATCGACACACACGCACGCACGCACGCACGCTTCGTTCGACTATAATGATGTCTGTCGACGAGGGGTTGGGAATAATATGTAAATGAGTAAACGACCGAACGTATAATAACGAACATGTAAATTAATTCGTATACCTCGATAGGTACCACGAAAATTGTTTTCCCTTTCGCGCACGGAATTATAAAAGGCGAGCCACGTGTGTTTTGGTCATGGGCACCGGGACACGGGTATTCGTTAAAAACGAAAAAAACCGAAAACGAAAATTGACACGGGCGGCCGAGTTTAATAGGGTACGTGACGCCCGGTGCGCGTGTGTAGAAGTACACTGCGTATTTTTAATAAGCGCCGTTACCGCACGGTGTAAGTTATTTACCGTTTATGTAAGAACCAAGTATAACGCGACTGATTCTCGTGTACAGACGGCGACGAAAATTCGAAATATCCGTACGCGCGGCGTGCGTAAATAACGAAATGTTATCCGCGTGTATTGTTGCGGCGCGACGACGATCGCCAAATTGACTTTTATTCGTCGCCGTTATAAATTAGTTCGTTAAGTTCGCAATTCCTAAACGTCGTATCTGACGGAATCGCCACTCGTACACGCGCGTAAAACATTTACGACGCTTATATTTGAAACGGCCGACGTCGCGTATAATAGCGTGACGATACTGTACATTGCGGGCGCAATAAGCCACGAACGAGCAATTATTCGCGACATTAAGTGCGAATAATTAAAGTGTTTTCTTTATTTTTTAACGTACGCTATATATATATATATATATATATTTGAAATCCGATAACAAAATATACGTAATGACAATTTGTTTGTAGAAAATGCACGTCTAATTAAAGTTCAATAACACAAATAAACGAAAAGTAAATTATTTTTAATATTATTTATTTATTTAATATTATTATTTTCAGTAATAAAATGTTAATAAAATAAATAAAAAATAAAAAAAATAAATAAAAAGTAATAAATGTTCTTTATATATAAATGCGTGTGTGTGGTGTGTGTGTGTGTGTGTGTGTGTGTGTGTGTGTGTGTGTGTGTGTGTGTGTGTGTGTGTGTGTGTGTGTGTGTGTGTGTGTGTGTGTGTGTGTGTGTGTGTGTGTGTTACATATTATGTATCTAAACACCCGTTCAATAGGAATTATCGTAATGACGTAATCGCTATCGAAATTCGAATTCAACTCAAAACTCAATTAATAAAAAACTGTGACGATTGTATTGAAAACCACGACGGGATTGATTAAAATGGCTATATTATTTATATAAAACGTCGCGAATTAAAATGTCGACGTTCCTATTCTATATATATATAGCCCGATTTAACAATTTAATTTGCCGCGCACGTTACACAATCACCGTCCAAATTATTATTAAACTCGGTGGAGCATTTATTATTTTATTCGTATAAACCTTAAGCGTGCGCGATATTTATTCTTATCGTATTGCCATTCGTTTAAGGAATGACTGTTCGTAGTGAATTTTCAAGCGAAAATCTTAACTTATATATGACGATAACTAACCGGTTTAATTATTGTGGCTTGTTTAAAAGTCGCGTTCGAAAATAACAGAAATAAAACGTATTACCTAATTTGCGTTTTCAAAGCGTTTTCGTATTGTTTAAAATATTTTTTACATTTCGGACTCAGCGGATCATAGCTAATGACGATTGAACGATGTCGGTTTTTAATTTTACGTACGTCATTGTTTATTTGGAAAAGTAGACATATTCCAAAAATTGTACGTGCGGTAAATAAAACGAAAAATTGAGAGCGATTGTGTGAGGGTACAGTATTTTTTTCGTTATTATATCGAATTTCACGTACGAATTCGTATTCGACGTTATCCGTTAAACGAATACGTCCAGAATTTCAAATAGGTATTATGAGTTTTTGTGTTTGGATACGAAACTGCACGATTCGTCACTTCGATCCGAGAAGCTCGACAATTACATTTCAACTTTACCGCGCGTGTATACAACTAGGCAATCTAAATATCGTACGGATAAATACGTTTTTAGAGGTTCGACACCTGTTTGGAACACTCGCGGTTCTGTATCCGAATGATATTTATGAACCGGGGAAACATCGCGTCCCGCCGTCCTCTAAACGCGTTCGTTACCGAGCGACAATTACGCCGGACACGCAACGAAATGCCGCTTTTGTCCGTTATTTCGTCGATAAATATTAGGCGGGCGACGGGTCGGTGAATAAGTGAAGCGGCCGCGAGACCTTGGGCCCGTCCCGTTCATCTCGGATGGAGAGTTTAAACGGCGCGGCTTTTGTTTATAAATTAATAATAAACGGCGGCGCCGATCGTTCCGAACTCCATAGCGGAATTGACTTTCGGTATTTTTTACATAACGGCCGCGATCGCCGTTTATTTATAAGCCCCGCGTGGGAAAGTCGCGTGGCGGGTAACGTCCGCCGGCGGGCCAGCGCCAGGTTTCTCCTTCGGTCAGAGAGCGACGCTATTCGATAAAAACTTAAATCCCGCGCGCGCCGTCGCGTAATCATTTAAATGCTACGTTCGTTTTCGTATACCAAATATATCGATCGGCAGTAATCGTACGGTCGCGAACCGTATTGAAAAAAAGCGAAACAATTGAAAATTGAAATTAAACGTTTCCACGGCGGCGTTCGACGTTCACGTATATATATATATATTTCCGCGACGAATACGAATCGTACAAGACGCGTCGACCGTAAATACGACTTTATTAATTAACGAATAAACACCCGTCGTTCAATTTTCGTACGTTCCCGTGCGGTTGTTACATTAAACGAACGTATGACCCGTTTCGATATCCGTCAAGTATTACGTTCGAACGGTACGCGTAAGGGTTATCGTTACGCCGATTCGGAAAGGCTAATCGTCTTTCGGGATAAATGCGTTCGAAAATGGCGAAAACCGGAATGTCTGACGGGCCCGATTACCGGGGCTCGAACGCGGTGCACACCTCGGACACGAAACAGGACGTCCAGCAAAGGAAATCGACGTTTAAAACGATTTAAACGATAATAACACGACTGCCGATAAATTAATGTACCGGCGGTTCGTAAGTCAACGCGTTTCCGAATCAGATCCCCGCCAAGTTTTTTCAGACCGTAGGCTATTATTAGCCGTTATTAGCTAATCGTTTTGTACTCGGGACGTGTTCGACAAAGTATTCGCAACACAGTTGTCGGGCGTTGAACACGACGAGTGACGAGTACGTTTATTTTACCGTATTTTTCGAATATTTTCGCTTTACGTAAACCGATTATTTACTGGTAAAAAAAAAAACGAAACGACAAAGGTTTTCGTAATGTATTCCACTAATTTCTGTTCGTACGGATTAATAATAGACAATGGGTTATCTCGAATTTTCTAAATACAAGTTTTTAGTTCGCTATTAAAAAACTAACGATCGACGGATTATCAAATAAAAATCAAATTCGTATAATAAACGCCAACGGTAAATTTTACACTCGAAAGATTTCACGTGTATTGCTACGTAAAACGTTTTTCTCGACGAAGCGTTTAAACGGTATTTTAAATACGTTTATGGGAAATATTCGAAACGCTTTTCGAAGTTGTGTTTTACAACACCGCCGCTAAGTTAGATCAAACTTCGGTTCGCGACGTCAAAATTAAATTTTATGTCGTAAACCATTCGAAAATACGAGTTGTCCGTGAATGTGAATTTTTAATTTATGTTTCGAAATTTTTATCATCGCGAAAATAGTCGCCGGTCGTTTCTTAATTACGAACGTCGAAATTCGAACACGCAAAACAAGAACACTCGTAGTACAACGCGATTCGTCGTCGGCCGAATAAAATGTACTCGATTATTCGATCGCGATTTAAAATTCAATTTACGTTTGTTCCGGTTTAGGGATACGTACACGATTTCGCATTAGACGTTTTACACAGCTTCAAACTAATAACGAACCGTAGACGACACGAAATATCTATCAAACGTCTCGCGTATCGGCGAACAATATTTTCGCCGTATTTACAACGTTATTAGCCCATTTAAACGCGTTTTCGTCGCACGAGTTCGTGAATAACTAACGGACCATATATTCAATAGTGATGGATCGGAAAGTGTATTGGGCCCAATATTACGCGACAAAACCGTAAGAATAAAACGCATATTCCCCGTTCACCGGTTTCCGTCGACTTTTCATCTATTCTGAATAGGCTTTTTGTACTAAAAAAACACCTCTCCGCCCCCCTACCCGCACCGCCCCTTACCACCATCAGCCCACCCCACCACACTCGTACCGTATTGATACGTAGAAGTTGCCCGTGAGGGACTCACGATGGATCGTGTCCGATATGCCGGTATTCCTCGGGGTTTGCCCTGGCGTTTTATCGACGGTCGCGGGCGCTACGTTCGAAAATCGCGCGGACGCGCCCACGTAGACGACGATCGCTAACGTCTAAACCGAAATAAGCTATTACAACTAATACGAAAAGAAATCACGCGATAACGGATTGAATCGGTTACCGTAGACTCGGGGATCACCTCGGACGTTGAAAATAAAACGACAATGATTTCAATGCACGTACGGGTTGTCGATTATTATTACCCGTGTAATCATCCCGGCAATCGGAAAATCGATAACGTATTATTTTCCCGAGCGGCGGCGTATCCCTCTACGTTTGTTTCACTCCTGGACGGGATTATCCTTTTCAATCCCTCTACGCTCTGTTCCTCCCCCCCCCCTGAGCACGACAAACGTCTAAGTGAAATCCCGTCGTACGGACTTTTCACGCGAACGATCGGGGACGCGGTTAATTTACCGCGGCTACTGTCCTATATATGCTTTATTCGACTTTCGGATGGGACGAGAACGCTAATAACGACGATCGGTTTTGGACTAATCCCGTTTAATTTAACCCGTCAGTGAGTCGTTATCCGTCGTAGGCAAATAGTCTAATAATAAACAAGCGATTGGCGTTTGTAAGCGTTCGACTCCTATATTCAAGAAAAACGGAAATGAACAATAATAAACCACACGGCGTCGGGCGAATAATTCGTTCGCTGGAATTCGTATGTGGAACGCTCGATGACCGAACGTACACGCTAGGAAATGAATCCGTCAAATGTGTGTGAGAAAACGACGGCATTACCAGTGAAACGTCACAACGTCGACGATATACGCGACGGAAGCGCTTCAGAATAATTCGAAGACGAATCGATATACAAAAACAACCGGAAATTCCAAACCGTGATATTCCGTACATTCCCGTCACGAGTTTGGAAAGCGTCGAAACCGTATACAAGACGTTTTTTTTAACTTAACCAAGTTGACTAGTGATAGCACGACATTTTAAACGCTAGTCCGACGATTGTATTAGCTTTACGCTCCGTGACAATAATGATTGCAAAAATATCCAAAAAGATCCTACGACAATAAGTCGAGAAACGCGATAACGAAATATCGTGACATTTTCTCGAGCGAAGTATCGTCGATACTCGACGAATAGTGAACGGAATTAAACAAATTGCAATCGTCGTCCGTTTTTCCTTTAAATAAAACCGATAAACGTTTTACGTATCCTAGTGGGTAATGGGTCGGGGGGAGGGGTGGTGGGTAAAAGAATGGTTCTATGTCTGTTAATTGAACGACGACGCCAAATGTATAGTACCGTCAATGTTTATCGATGTATTCGTGCTAATACGTACGAGTGTAGGGACGCGACGTATTTGACGTTTGGTCGAGGTAACCCCGAAAATTACTCCGTCCATTTCGGTAAGTCGCGTCGGTAGAACTCTCGTGGGGTGGCCGTAGGCTATACGTAATTTTCTCATTTTATAATTGATCGGCCGGAAGAAACGCGGTAACGGCGAATTTGCGACCGTGTGCCGGTGTTCACGGCGGTTCGCTCGCGAATAACGAACGAAATGTCGTTTCGGCGAATCCCGTACGCCGGGTAAGCGCGTTTTCATTGCTGAAGGGCGAACGTGATCTGCGATTTTGTCGACCGAAGGATCGTCATTTACGTTTTATTTCGAAAAACTGTCCTCGGGGATGTTTCGTTGATTTCGGATTACGAATCGATAACGTGGGCGCACGTTATATACGAATGTTTAACGCGGATATTTTCCAAAACGGCTTTTCACAGAACTTAACAACGTTATAAAAATTTAACGACCTAAGTCGGGTTATAACGCGTTGTACATATACGTATACGTATTTAATCGAATAGTATTAATTCGATTTCGGTTACTGGTTACACCTCCGTGATCGGGTTTTAAATAATTAATTTAACACGTTACGGCGTAAACAAAATGAACGATCAACACCAAAACAGTTTCGGTTACAATATAAATTTGGCGGGCAACGTTTCATACGTATTCACCGACGGTGATTGACTTATATATTTGGCGTACACACGAAGCAGTTATGAAATACAATTTTAAATCGAACGGATTTTCTCGTTCTTTCGTGATTACGCGTTATTCATACGTAGCCGCTAAAAATGACGTACAGTTTTACGAAAGGCCAATGGACCTAACCGTCCAAAGCAGCGGCGTACTTACACCTGAATTTCTGGGGGTGGGGGAGGAGGGAGTAATTTTTAAATAAATAAATCGGACGTCCCTAACGAAACAAGACACTTCGTAAGCTTCGATAGATTATTCATTTTTAACGAACACGTTATATTATAACGTGTATTGAGGTTCAAAAATATTTAAACTTTTCGTTATTATTGGCCAAAAATACACGTCTCGTAAGAAAATAATTTTTCCTAGAAATTTTCGATGGGGGGGGGGAGATTTCATCTCCAAAACCCCGGTTTAATACGGCACTGGTCCAAAGTATTCAGTTCAATAGAGTGAAAAATAGTAACAGATAAGGCTCGTAACCGATACTGCGTTCTCATTACGAATTTCAACAAAGGAAAAAATACTGCAAGAGGGTGCGAATCGATAGTTTCCTTTCTCGGCGAAGGCGTTGTATCATACGATGTGTGCGCGCATTTTGGTTTAAACGGATTTAAAAGTAATTGCGGTGATTGCAGTTTAATCGACAAGCAACGCCCCGGAGGCCCTCGGAAATGTGACAACGACGATTTGGAACAACGGAGAATTCGGCGCAAACACGAAAAGAGCATGCGGAACTATTGGCAGTAACTCGACAAACGATCCATATATATTAAGATTCTTCGATCCCTTTGATCGAACCCTATAATCCTTTTAAGAGATACACGCATAAACGCGTTTGTGGTGTCCCAATATGTCCGAATGAAAAAAAAAACCGTTTAGACGATTATAATCGCGCACGTTTTATACGGTCGAACGCGCGTGTTTTCATGTGGACACGAAGTGTCGATAGTTTCGTTGTATCGGACGCGATCGAGCCGATCGGACGAAAAGGGGAAAAATCCGTCGGGGCTCCGCGAGTATTTGAATTCCGATTGGCGAAACGACCGAGATAATGGCGACTGCGGACATAATAATAATTCGTAACGCGTAAAGAGGCGCCATTTTCGGTTGGTAAGGTGTCCAGGCGGCGGCGTTAAGCTCACGGACGACCCCGAAACGGCGTCGCCTTAATCATTTCATCGTACCGGTCGTGTCAGCGGGCACGCGGGCGGCGAGTCGAGTACCGCCAATATACTAACCGTGTTCGTGTACGGTTTGATTCACTTCGTACGTATTTTCGGGGCGTTTATTAACATGCGGGGACACGTGTGTTCGCGTCGAAGCGCCCTAAATCCCGGTACGCGGTCGGGCGCCGAAATAATAATCGCGAAATTTCGATTAATCGCGCGCGCGGTAACAGTGAGATTCGCCGGATGGCGTTGCGCGACATCGGCCGGATGGACGAGGACATAAACGCCGAATGTATTCATTTTCCCGCCCGACCGGCCGATGGCGGCCCGTTATCGAGAGTTTTTCGGTTTTCGGTCGTGGGAGGGGGGCGTTCGATTGTCCCGTAGCGAGTAACGGGACAGACCGGCGGAAACCGTGTGCCGGAAGCGCGACGAAAAACGTAATTCGGTCGCGAAATCCGGCGACCAATCGTCATACCCTCGTTGTCGTCGCTAATACGCATTTTTATTTTCGTCGAATGGACGTGGGCTTAAATCGAAAATCATACGTCGCCGTTGTCGAAATGCCGCGGTACACGAGATAATACGCCGAAAAGGAAACCACGCGAATACGCGAATTGTCTAGAGGTAGGGAGAAAATCGGATACGTTTGATGGGAAAGCAAACCGGACGAAAAGAAGAATTGTACGAGTGTCGGTTTACGGTTGAGGCGGGGAAAGAAAAACGAGTAACCGAATCGTCGAGGAAAAATAGGAGAGAGACGCGCGTCTCGAGAAATATTTCGATTATCGAAACGATGAAAACGGGTTTTCCTTTTTGGTTTCCGGATATGTTCACGTGGTCGGACGTCTATGAAGATTGCCGAATAAAGAAAATATTAAACTTCGTAACGATGAAAAAGAACGCTAGTTTTCGACGCAACATCGCCGAGAGGACGAGTAAGGCAATAACAAACACCATTTGCCGCACAGTGCGAACAGTACACGACTATTATACAAATCGAGGCGCCAGAAAATCGCCGCCAGACGTCCGGTAACGAGCAAACGGCCAGAACATATTGCCGGAGGTGTCTTCGCTGATACGTTTTGGAGAAATACTGAGGAATAGGTGGACGTTCGAGTAGATAGAGAGGACCCGACCCAGTTTTCGGTTTTTAGCGAATTTTTATTTCGACGTAGATTACTACGTTTAATGGGACGTGGTCAAAGACGAACCAAGGATATCATTTTTTTGTAGAGGGATGTGGGGTTTTGGTGATAAAAGTATTCGGACTCGACTAAATTTAAAAGACTAAAGCCCTTTGGTGTTGGGGTAGAGAGCTCATTCATATATTGAGAAGGAGGGCGTATATGCCCACCCCTAATTCTGCCCATAGACGCTTTTGGACGGGACCTAAAAATGCAAAAAAAAAAAATTGTCACACGTTGGGCGGTGAATAAGAAAATGGCGGATCCGGTGTAGCGGAGAGGAACGCGCTAAGATGGACGTGAACTACGAGGAGATAGAACGCGAATTGAGCACAACGTAAGGGATGACGTAGGCGTGTTGCGGGATGAGTTGAGTTAGAGGAAGTCGTGTAGATGAGAGTAGAAGAGACGAGGGGGAAGGGGTGGGAGTGGGTGAAAGTACAAGAAGAAGGTAGACCGATGAGGAGATGGATGGATGATGGTCGGGACACGGAGTGATACGAGGATAGTTGGTGTGAGTGAACGAATGGTGGAGGACCTACGAAGGGTCAGGCCGACCCCGTACAATTGCGGGTGGAACGGTAGGCGAAGAAGAAGAAGAAGAAGAAGAATAAACGTACGTTTCGTGTAATATTAAAGCGTACAACTAGCGTACTGTTCTCGCGAAAATTCATTTCACCGCGGATCGTTGTCCAAGTACGTTTTAATTTATTATAGCGACGTCGACGCGCCCGTAGAGTATTACGGGCGTTTTCTTTTTTTCTGTTTTGTTTTTCGGTTCGGCGCGTTTCGCGTTGATGGCCGCGCGAAAGTTGGCTACGGTAGACGGTGTCCGCGTGTCGACGTCCGGCGACGAAGACGCGAAAAGTAACCGCGGCGCGTACGTTGGAATCGGTGGACCACCGGAAACGGCCGCAAACTATTATGACGGCGCGATATGCGCACGGGCCACGCGGATACTACACCGCAACACCGTTCGTTACATACGTACAACGGGCGCGTGCGTGACATTCGGGTGGACGTTTCCAGATTGCCGTGTGGTTCCGATAGTCGAAGGGCGAACGAATTAATAAGCGCCGACGTAAACATCGCGCCTAGCCCGGACTTGAAAACGCGCGGCGCCCGTAACTTAAACGCGGGCCAAATGTTCGCGCCCGTTTTCGTATCCGGCGTAAGGAAATCGCCGCCCCACTCGCGGCTCGTAATAATAATAACGATAACGCGCGTTCCTTTTCGCCGAGAACTACGTCGATAATTATTATCTCGCGCGAAATGCGCGCGCGCGCGCGCGTTTTTCTCCGGGTACGTAACACAATTGGGAGCAACGAGCGCGAATTCAATCGTCGCTTTTGTGTTCTCAACGCGCGTATATAACTTTATTACGATTACGATTATTATTATTATTATTACTACTACTACTACTACTACTAACATTTTTACGCGCGTAACCGTTTATCACTTTTCGTGCCATAAAACGCCGTAAATTACGGTAATCGACTACGAATTTCTAAGCGAAGTGAAAAAATGTTCCGTTAAAATTGTATATACGTACGTACGTGACGGTATTATTTTACGTTTACGAGGACAAAGGCGTAACAGTAGTCGATTAGTGGTGCGTAGGGCTTCGTTGTTGGAGAACTGCGTCGTTCTTCCGTTCGGTTTAGTCGGTATACGACCGCGTGACGTACACGTAACGAGAGCGTATTCGCCCGTGCATACTGTAGCTCGATTAATTCCCCGAAAGTAAAGATTCGTACGCCCCGTCGAACGGGCCTCGCTGCGCAGACAAATCGTCGTCGAGAGCCGATTATTTCGTTCCGTGCCGTCGACGATGGTGGTGGCAGTGGTGGTATAATTGTCGAGAACGGTGCCCACGGACAAATATCGAGAAACGAACCGGCTGCTTACTGATCGCCGCCGTCCAAGTACCCGGTGGTAACGCGCGAAACACGAATTCCACGTCTAAGGGACGAGTTAATCGTCGAGACGACGGACGAAGAAGATTAGGCGGCAAATAGAACGGCGTCGATTCGATTTATAAATTCGTTTTTCGGACATCGGTTTATAAGTTGGAAATGAACGGTCGGAATTGAATGTTCGTCGTCGTTTCGTCCGTCCCACGGGGTTTCTTCTCTCCCGATAAACGGGCGACTCTCTATCGATTTATAATTGATGTTTCCGAGCCTTTTCGTGATAGTGGACTGTAGGTATTTTAGAATTAATAAGTCGTAGTTTTTAGCGAGTACTTTATTTAGACCGCTCGGTTCGGCATTTAGCGCGCAACTGGTAACACAGTACCAGGTACGAGTCGGGAAGTCACAATTATTTCTTTATCTATAAACGCGATAACATTCAATACGCGACATGCCGCCCGCCTTGAAACAATTTTCAACGTTACATAAAAAAAAAAACACGCTAAATAAATAAAATAAACACGAACAAAAAGAAATTCAAGGTATATAAATAATTAAATATATAAT
>JAIPRN010000297.1:0-97088 GCA_025469175.1 Geopemphigus sp. TES_GeoC_2020 | reverse complement strand
TCTCTCCCATGCACGCGCGTACACACACACACACACACACACACACACACACACACACACACACACACACGTACATATATATATATATAGCCATCTTAAAATACTCACGATGTCCTCCCGATATGGATCCTTCAAGTTCACCGGGAGGGAAGTCCGCGTAAAGTGGTTACGTTATCGTCTATTCGACAGAAATCGGAAATACTCGGATCGATCGATTCGCGGCCGCGAGGTCGTTGTACTTGTGCGTAACTTGAAAATATTAACTACCGTAATTTTATCGATCGCCGTTTCCTCCTTGCGGCCTCCAGTTCGGATCTATCTGACAAGTAATATGCCACGCCATACACCACACTCACTTCACACAGCCTTTCAAACGTGGCCGGCACAAAATACTTGTACAAGTACTGTTGTCCACTGTTTTCGTCACAAATGTATTCCGTGTATAATTTCTACACCAGTATCCGCGTTTGTATGTTTCAGACCGATCGTGTGTAAAGTAGGTGGTATTCGAATAACACGTTTAAACAAATATTTTTTAAAAAATTTTCGCAAAATTTCAAAATTAATCCAAGAAAAATGTATTTGTTCTGTTATAATTTGTACAAATTACAAACCGGTTGAGAACCTAAGAATACGTATATTTATAGACGATAGTCCTATAATGATTATAATTAGATAATATTTATATTACGCAGACAAGAAAGCGTCCGTTGTCGAACGTAAACATGAATTTAATCGGAGAGTTCGCAAAAAAAAATAAATTTCAGACAAGCGTTACAGATTGATGGTGGTGGTGGTGGTGATGGTCATCATCATCATGATGGTGGCGAAATGGAATGAGTGCTCAGAATGAACGTTGATGATAGAGATATATGTTATGCAAACCAGAGGTGTTTTCTTATAGTTACCGGTTAAATTAATTTTTTATTTTCATTTATTTACGGTTTTTGTTTAATCACGAATAAATCGTTCTAAATAAATAATTTAAATAATATACGCGTACTTGTAAAATTATATTATATAAGTTGGAAAAAAAAATTCATTATTTAATTTAATAAAAGTAAGCGCACTTGTTAATTTATTATCACTTAGATTTAACGTATAATCGCATATCGTGTATGTACAAAATATTAAGCGCGCTAGTTAATTTTTTCTTCTAAGATTTTTTTTTATTCGTTTTGACGTGAATTTATAGAGAAAATTATTTTATTTTCTATTCATCTAGACGTTTTTCGATTAAAAACAATTGTACGTAATATATTTCAATTTGTGTATATTTTAAATACATACGATAAATACGTAAATATAAATGCCCGATACGTATTAAATTAATTTTAATTTATTTGATTTTGACGTTCTCCTAATGAAAAAAAAAAAAATTTTAATATTTCTTATTTTTTTATTAAATGGTACTTAACACTTTGTGTAAAAATAAAACTGTTGTGACATACTGTTGTTGTTTGTTTAAATTAAATTTGGATTTTGCAGGTTATATTTGTTTTACGACAGAAACGATTCCATAGAATTCGTTATTATTTTGGGATTTCATAAAAATAACAATTAATTTTTAACAATTTTTCACAGTTATATTTTTGTTTATTCTGTGTAATCATTCGATCAAGGAAATTATATCGTCATTGTGTTTGTCTCTATTGCTTTAATTTCCGTTTTGATTCTCAATATGAAACCGAATCAAATAGTTTCACTGACCGATATAATTTGAAAATACCTATTCAAACGACCGAGCGGTTTCGTACTATTGTAAATGTAATTGTTGTGATTTACATTTTGTGATAAATCGTGCGAATTATAACGGAACGTTACCTTTTAAATTTATATTAATAATTAATATTTGTCACCAATAAATATACTTTTAGAGTGTCGCAGCGTATGATATTAGTAAATAAAAAATAAATAATTCTATTTTAAACGAAGGCATCGTGCTGTTAAAATATGCTTTAAACGTCGTCTTTGTTATGAACAATTCTTCACTGTTGCTCCACACAACGTTTGCTGACACAACGCTGTAATTGTTTGGTACGCAGTCTTAGTGATTTGATTAATTCGAGTAATTAAATTTGTTCGAAATGTACACAATATACTTATTCCGAAAATAAATTTCTTATATTTCTTATATGAGAATTTGTTATTGACGAAGTTTATTTAAATTGTGTAAACGAATTGTATTTTAATACTCGTTAATAAAACAGTAATGATATTAGTCAACTTTTGATGATACTTAATTATGTTTAGAATATTGTACGTATTATTATTTTTATTTGAAAATAAAATAACTGAAATATTTTAAATTCTATATTTATTCATGTTCTATTTTTGTATTTTATAAATACGCGTAAAATAATAACACGTTAGTAAGTTAAACTTTATTTTGATGTATTATAATTATTTGTTTTTATCAAAAATAAATAATAATGTTTAATATTTCAATTCATATAAACATATTGCTTATGCATTTTTTTAGGCATAAGTACTAAGAATCAATTAATTTTGTATTTTTTCTGTAGATATTTTGAAAAGCAATCATGGCTGATATAAATATTTATATATATTTATATACATTTGAATTTACTTAAATATGATTGTAACCGTTAAAAATACTTTTATTTTGAAAGGTCATATGATTAATGACTATGGATATTTATAATGATCTATAGACGTCGTTAATGTGGCTGAAATTCACGAAGTAATTTAATTACTATAGCTATTTTTAAAACACTTGCATTTTTTGTTCAATAGAAGACATTTAATTAATTACATTTTGTACGGGACCGGCTGATTTGTACGTGCCTTATGAATGATACTTTTACAATTTTAATAATTTAGTTATTAATTTAAAAAAATGTAATCGAAACGAATATTAAAACTTTAATGTTATGGTAATTGTGCAAAATAAACATTTTTTCTAATAAATTGTATTTTTTTTTGTTAGTAGCAAATATGTTCAAAACAATAAGATACAAAATTACTTGATTGTATTACGGAAAAAATGATCAAATGTCTCAGTCGTTTTATAAAAAATAGGTAAGATTGATATTTTACCATAGTACTTTATGAATCATCGTCGAGCTTTATCGAGAATTAATTTCAAATTCCATAATTTATCGTTGTTAGTATATTTAAAACAATAAACTTTACACATGTTTATGGGGAAATAAGCGAACACTACGGTTAAATAGTTCAATCGTTAAGTAATGATATTTAGCTAAACAATTTTCATTTAAAAAATATACCGAATGATATGATTGAATGAATGAATTGTTATGTAATGATATGCAGCTAAACAAAATGAATGATCGCGATTAATTTAATCAACGTTATTTCATTTAATACTATCGTTTTAGATTCAAAATATTTTTCTCATTTTGAATATATGAATTGTGCAGAGTTATCTAGCGGTGAACGCTATCAACAAACCGAATACTATTAAAAAAAATGTAGATGGCGACTTTTGCAAAATAATAATATCAGTATAATATTATTTTATATAAACGAAGATTTTATGATATTGTTTTTAAAAAATTATACGCAATTTTTCGTTTTTAGAAATCTATTTATTTACTAAAATAATTAGGAATAAAATTAAATAAACGAACGGTTATTATGCCAATTAAGGATAATACGATAGGATTGACAATTGAATTTATAAAACGAACAAGGTAAATGTTGAGATCATATTTAATTTAGGTTCTTAAATAATATAAATATCTATGTAAAATATATGCTTTTGTATTTTTGACGATTTAATAAATTCAAACTTATGATTAATCCGAAAAAATAAAAATTTAATTTAGTAAATATTTGTTAATTTTAATATAAAATAATTGGGTATGTTTTTGAGAGGATAATAAATATATATAGATAAGAAAAATATCGTATAATTAAATTGATTAATACTTTTCCGCAAAATATTTTAAATTATTAACTTATAATGGGATAAAAAGTAATTTAATGGTTATTATGAAACCACTTTTAGATTTTCATCTAAATCAAATTGAAATGTCCCTAATATAATTAAATATAAATAAATTCAACTTCTAAACAGTTCACAATTGATAAATCGAAATATGGTTTTTATTACTTTAAATCAAATTTTATAATGAAGTAATTTCCATTAATTTTTTATAGGTTCTTTTTGAAATCGTAAGGAGTTTTTAATTATGCAATATAATAGCACGACGAGAACATTTTAATGCAGTTTTTTAATGTTATGGATGACATATTTCTGTATTATGTTAAAATACATTTTTAATGAAGATACATTTATGAAAATAAATAGCTTTATTACGTTTTATCCAATTATATAAAAAATGAAGTAATTTCTATAGTTATAATTTTATATTACAAGTAAATATGCTATTTGAAATAATAATAATATAAAATATTTTATGAGCTTCTGACCGATAATTTCTACCGAAATAATTATCAACGTAAGCTGTATTGAATAATAAATATGTATTTCAATAGATATATTAGATTAATTATTTTTTCAGAGAAAGCAGTATATAATCGTTGTTCATATGTTAGTTCATTTCAAAATGACGAATATTTAATGATATAAACGTTAAAAAATTAAATCACGCGTTACCTATTTGTACAAATATTCAAATAAAAAGGGACAATTGAGTAAACATTAATTTTAGATTCCAAATTAAAAGAAAATATAGCTATTGTTTTTGAAATTATTAATACAACGGTTTCCATTATTTTGATAATCGTTTTTTCCGATGTTGGTATTTTAATAATTTAGTACGTACCTCATTCATTCCGGTATTTTTAGATTTTCAGTAAATAACACAACAAAATCACCGTCCACCAGACGAAATATTATATTTTATTTATTAGGGGCGACTTAAATTATTTTCGGGATATTTTAAAATACATTTTTGTGTAATTTTTAGGATTTTTTAGTGCGACGTTGTCATTTATTTTAATACTATTTTATTGTAATATTCGAACCTTAGACTAATCAGTTTGTAAAGTGTTTTCCGACGGATTTGTTGTTTTCGCTTAGTATTGTAAAATAAAACAGTATTTACGATTTTTCATTTCATAAATTCAGCACTTTTTAATTTAAATTTACAACGAAATGTAGGTGGATCTTATTTTGCATGAAAATTGAATAAATTTTACTCTATTTTTAGTTTTTCGTTACGACAACTCGGGATAATTAAAATAAATAATAAACTGGAGAATGTTTATTTTACTTCTAAATTATATACGATTAACTTCGTTAGGTAATTTGTTGCAACGTGATCTTATTTGTAACCCATTCATCCATTAATTATGTAAAATAAATAAATGTATATTTTCAACGCGTTATTTATAACGGCAATAATGACCTACATTTTTTTAAAATCAAATCCGTTAGTTCTTATAGAAAATCTTATCCGGAAAATCTCTTCTCTTTCTCTCTCAAAAATATAATATATGGGGGTAGGTAGGTAGGTAGGTTGGTTCATAGTATATATATATATATATTATACTGTAGTCTACTAAAGAAAAGAATAAGACAAGAAAACATCCGTGTTCGGATAGTATTTATACATTCTGTGCGCACACACAAAGACTATATAGTATCTTTCTCACACGCCCCGAACTCTGAATAAGCCGAAGAAATAAAGACGATACAAATAAATATAAACTGCTCTAGTGTAGCGCTTCGCAATGGATGTGTGCCGAATTAAGGATTCTAGTCCCACGTTTCGCATCAGCTCGGTGAATACAGATTCACCTTTCGATGCCACACCCAAACAATAATAAAGCTCTTAAGACCTCTGTCAATTTAATGTACCATCTTCTGCAGTTTGCTATATTTCCGCCACAGAGTACGTTATTATAAAAATGTTGTTTTATTAAATTTGTTTAGACGGATATATATATATATATATATGTCACGTTCGATACGCTTTTATTACAAAACATTTGATGAACGACGAAGTATAATAACAATAACGTTCAAAATTTTCCGACGGTTTTCTATGGTCCGTAAACGGCAATTCATGGATGAACATATTAAACACTATATTCTTAACAGTATAAATATTTCAATTAATTATCGATTAAACTTTTAGTTGAATTAGAGTAAAAAAAATCAGATTTAAATTTCGACATTTTTGACGAATGAAACAGCCTAACTTTTTCGAAAATAAAATTAAAATTTTGTTTCGCATTACTGCAACATAATATGCATTGTATAAAGTTGAAGGTATTTCGCTAATTAATTCAATCCGTTAGATTTTCGTGGACAATAATTATAAGATTTAATTTATATAAAATACTTCGAGTTTGTCAATATAGGACTCAGTTTCGTTTCTATTATAAATTCACAACGCTTTTGGATTGTATTACTTGTTTCCAAAGAAAACTTATTAAATGTTACGAAGAATGAATTCTTTTGGATTATATTCACAATTCATTCAAACACCTGCTGTTATTCACACGAAAAATAGATTATACTTTATTTAAGACATTTTTCATGGTCGTTTTGTAATTTATTATGTGCTCGACATCGTGTGTTTATTTGAAAAATAATTTTCGTCCGTTTTCTTTATACATAATCATTACAATTGACTTTCATTTTTGTAGATATTATTTCTCTTTCTAATTGATTAGAAACTTCCTTGTTCGTATATAGGGAGGTTTCTTTTTAAAAATGAGAGAATATAAGTATCGGGGTTTTGGTATGAACATCGAATACATTAAACATATTTTAAAGGTTTATCGGGCACGCGTTTAAGAGATTTCTTTTAAATCAATCTGATATCACGTTTTCTTTTGGGAATACGTCGTATCTAGTTTGAAAACGGCGTTTGATAAGGCAGTTTTCTTTTTTCTTACGGACTTAACGCTATTAGATCCATAATGAATATTAGACGCTGTAGTCGCGTATACGAAATCGACGTTAGCCGCTGTTCCGCGTTTTGTCGTGAATTACGACTGAAATAAAAAGAAAACCGTAATACATAAGCGATAAATATACATTATTAAAAATACGGAATTAACGCGTTCGCCGGGTTAGTAACTAATCCGGCGTTATTTATATATTAATGTTGTTTTGTTCACGGCCCGTAGTTGGATGCAGCAGCTTTGGACGAAAATAAAATGAAATTCACTATAGACATTTCCGTCATCGAAATGAACACATTGGCGTGCCTTTTCGTTTTCTAGTCGTTTAAGCGGAATATGGTGTCACTGCATTATAGTCGGGCACACGTACCTATATCCATTGGTCGTCTGACAAAGTCGATTTGTCAACGGCAATGACAACGAGAGTACGTGCTGGCCAGTGGTCCATTCTATACATAAATATATATATATACGTGACAGGACGATGAATAATTCAAAACGTTATCCGCGCGCAAATGCTCGGGGTGACAAATAATTATTATTTGCGGCCAGGTTAATAAATTGATTATGGGTAGGAAATTGAATGCAAAATAAGTAATCGAACTGCGAAGTATTTACGAGCACCTACGATACCTTCCGTGTCTATATAATTTTCTAGAATTTATTTATTATTTTCGTTTTTCTCACCCTCGCATATTACACATATTATATGACGTGCTGCACGCCGTGTCCATATATAGTTACGATCGTTTAAAATAGGGTGACAAATGATCATGTTTAAACGTTTAGGAAAAAAACGGCGCTTTTATTATTTTCTTTCAGCCCTTCGCGCTTCATCCATCTCTAACCTTTACCACGTTTCGTCGTATCAATTTTTCTTTAAGACTACCCGATTGTTTTTATTCTAAAAAAAAGTCGTATATTCGTACCTATATTTTATTAATTGCATAATGAAAACATAATTATTTTAAAACGTCGAGAAAACTTTCCCGTGTATTTAATTTGAATTTTACGTCTTAGATATACGTTGTCGTTGTTATGGCTTTATGAGTTATGAGAGTTTGATCAATTACAATATATACATTGTTTTCATGTATGCCTTTAAACTTTCTTAAACGTCAGCTCAGGTAGTTGTAATAACTAATATGTGTAACGAATGAAACATTTTCAAAGTTTAAGAATGACAACTTTATATTTTTACTTACGATAAAGAACTTAAACAACCATTATTTTCGACAGTTTTTCTAGATATATTAATTTTTTTTATGTCATTATCCGCAATAAGTAAACATTATGTCGGCAAAAATATGTATTTTTATTTAAAAAAAATAAAATGTTAATACGAATAGCGATCAAACTGTAATGAAATGCACGTAAAAATGGAAAATAGATGGAATGTACTTTTAAAAATGGAACGATAAGAGTCCCGTTTGAAATCGATGGGAATGCAATGGAACGCAACACTGAAAATTTGACAATGTCGTTTTAAACACGACGTATGGTCAACTTAACGTATTAATCGCGTTTTAAATTTAAATTTTGTATTTAACAATCAGCGATTATAAGAATGACCTCGAGAATTTGAAAATGCCGTGGAAGGGAAACATTGTTGTAAAAAAACCACAACACGTTGATTGATTCCTTCGGAGTCTATTGAGTAACGATATAATTCAGTACGATAATTCGAGTTAAAACGATTGTTCAATAATCAAACCGTTTTTATTTTTTCACAGCTTTATTTCGTTTGTTATATGATATAGTTGTCGTCATATTAAAACCACACTAATCATCGTTACGAACTAAAATTCCAAAATACTCGATTTTCATTTCGTTATTTACTTTCCATTTTCGTGATATGATAAAACAAATGTTTGTTTAACGTCGTGTTTTATCAAAACAGAAAAAAAATTCAAGGTTCTTCACGTGGTCTATGTTTCATGGTACAGTTTTGGTGAAATATAAACGCATATCGTGCCACAGTGTACTTAAATTTTCTTCGGGCTATATGAATGGCTTTATACCGGTCTTGGATCAAAGGTCTTTTAATTACATTCCCTACAAAATGTTAACCGGCCTACAGATGATATTATGATTTACGAAGAGAAATGTTGAACCACATTACTTTAAAATATATTTCTTAATTGACCCGGTTACGTTTAACCCGCCTCGTGGATCTAAGATACAATAGCCGTATAAATTATTGCGTTTACGATTTCACGCGACTTTCTGGTCAACCTCGGTGATTTGAAGCCATATTTAATATTATCCGCCTGTCGTTATAATTATTACGGTTTTCGAAATGGATGGCACGGTGTTTCTAATTTAATTTTACGTTCGATATTATAACTTCCTGTTTCGGAGTTGGCTAAAAATTTTAATTCTTTCAAGTTTGATCATAAATTTTATTACGAAACAAAAATAATTTCCTCAAAACAGTTATTTACGTTTTTTAGTGGTGAAGTTAAATACACCAACAACAGTAACACCAAAGTTAGTTAAATTTTCGAATCGCAACATTTTTCATTTACATAACGACGGTTTTATGAGAAAATTAAATTTCGTAATTTTAATTATTATGGTATAAGTTCTTTTTAATATTACACTTATATTAACAAAAGTCGATTTATAAATTATTACATTTAAAATAATTTTAGACGTATTGTAATGCGTAATACTATAAACAAGTTTGATATCTATGAAAAAAGGACATCTCTAATATTAATTAGTTAATAATAAAAACTAATAGTAAATTTTCATTAAAGCTAAACGCTATCGAACTTTAACTTTCAGATCAGTTTGTACAGGTTTTTTTAATTTTCTTTCCTATCATAACCAATACTTATTTTATGTGTACAGAAAATTTTAATTAAAAATAAATCGAAAAGTGATTTCGTTGGAAGTAAGTGTTTTGTAATTTATAATTTAAAGTAAGTATTTTTAAATATTTTAACAATCTATTTTAGATATAATGCGTTTGATTATTTATTCCAGGAAATTGTAATATTTAACAGATCTTGTTCAGAAAAACGAATCATGTATTTTAAAAATTGTGTAATACAATATTCAAAACGAAGTATGACATCTTTAAAAGTTTTAGTTGATTATTTTAATCCATTAACATAACGACGATTCGTATTTTTAACTAAATTAAACTTAATGACATTATTAAATGCACACGGGTAATAAAATATTACTTAGATGTCGAGTGTGACGATTTTTTTCGTTTTGCGTCCTGTCATTAAAGGGTAGTCTACGTTAATATATTTCAGTCTCTTCTATATATGTAACAAATTACGAATATACTTTTAATTTTAAAATGTCCACTACATTTATTTTTGTAATACATGGCTACGTTTAACCAATATTATTAAGTATTTAAATGTAATACACAATTTAAGTACGTACTTAGATTTATTTTGAATGAGAAATTTTACTATAAATTGTTTTTTTTTATTTTTACCATTTTTTAGAATAATAAACTTAATATTTGTTTCGATTATGCTAATATTAATTGTAAGGCGTATATGTCTAATTAAATTATAATTTAATCAACGTAAACGTAAACTTGTTAGTATAAATATTTTTAATATACGTTTACATATTAATAATAATATAGACAACTTATGATACGTGATATTTAAATAATAGGTTGGTTAGGTTAGTTTGGGTGCGGAGAAGTTGGCCGAGCCGTCTAAGGTGTCACATTCCCCACCGGGAGGGGGGACCGTTGGTTCGAATCCCCCACGCCTGAAACAAAACCTGTGTAATGTTTGTTGTTAAATAAATTTAATCTCTGTGCGTTCTCGACGATGTGGGCAAGACCTTGGAAGCACTGCTGGCTGCTCGGATCGAAATCCACATGACCGGAGTCAAACCCGGATTGTCAGACGTTGTGCTGCAGTTCGGGTTCCGCAAAGAGCGCGGGGGTGGTCAACCGACGATGCATTGTGCGCGCGGTCCGAGACAAACTCGAGACCGCGTGACCGGTCGCGCCGTGACTGTGAGTTTGGACATATCAGGAACGCCTTTAAATACGATCGGTTGGGACGTGTAGTAGTGTACGGGTGGGGCTGTGTCCGCGTATCGGCTTTACCGCGCCATACCTGCGGCGTATCCTCTAGTCGTATCTCGGGGAGCGAGTGCTTGTGTTTGCACTGGTGTGGCGCGGGAAGTGGCGAAATGTCGACCGCGGAAGTCTTTTGCGGCGTGCCGCAGGGCTCCGTGCTCGGCCCTCTGCTGTGGAACGTGTGACGTACGACGCGGTGCTTCGCCTTCCGTTACCGCCCGGCGTGTCAATGTTTGGCTTCGCCGACGACACGCTGGACGTGGCGGAAGGGGGGGACACTATAGACGAAGTGCAGGTCCGCGCAAACACCGCGCTGGCGGCGGTGGCCAGGTGGTGCATACGCGCTCAGGGTTTGCGGCTTGCTGTCGAAAAGACCCAGGCCGTAGTATTCACGGCCCGTCGCAAGCCGGTGGATCTTCATCTACGGCTGGAGGGAGGAGCTTACGCTCCTCCTTACACTTAGGAGGATACGCTTCGGTATTTGGGCCTCGAGTTCGAGTCCAAGCGTTCGATGTTCGGGGCGCACCTCCGCACAGCGGCCAACAAGGCGCAGCGGATTATGGGAGTTCTGACTGGCGCCTGATGCCGAATCTCGGCGGGCCGCGCGAGGCCAAAAGGCGCTTGCTCGTGAGCGTCGTGCAATCGGTAGTATTGTACGGCGCGCCGACGTGGGCGCCCTCTTTGGACTATGACGCGCGAGTGGCCGCTACTTTTTAGCTAGAGTGCAAAGAAGGGCCGCCCTCCGTGTCGCGTGTGCGTACCGAATGGTGTCCTACGACGCCGTGACGGTTCTCGCTCGAATTACGCTGTTCGATCTGCTGGCAAAAGAGCGCCTTCGGGCGTTTGACGCCAGAAGGGGACGGTCGCCAGCGGTGTTTTCGGGGGAACTATCCTCTGGGACCCGGGCAACGTCGCAGCAGTTGGCTCCCATTCGTTCAGCAATGAGGGACGGGACGCTGACTGAATGGGTTCGGCGGATCAGCCGGCTGGAATCCCCACCCGCGAACAGTGGCCGCGGATGGATCTGGTCGGCGCTTCCTCCGGACTTGCTGCGGCGGTGGTTGGCGAGGTCGCACGGCGGTATGACATTCCGCTTCACGCAGTTGTTGACGGGGCACGGCTATTTCAACGCTTTTTTGCATAGGATCGGTCGTGCGCCGTAGCCCGGATGTTCGCACTGCGGACACGCCGGGTCGGACGACTGTGAGGAAGACAGCGCGTTCCACACGCTCTTTCGCTGCGAGGCGTTTGACCGTGAACGGGACGCGCTAGTCCGTCGGATAGGAGGATTCGGCCCGGTCGATCTAGTCGAGCGCATGCTCGAGTCTCAGGTCTACTGGGACGCCGGCGTCCGATTCGCCGAGTCGGTAATTATGGCGAAGGAAGTAGCCGAACGGCAGAGGCAGGCGTTTGGCGTGACAGCTCCGTCGCGCCGTCGTGGCCGCAGGAGGAGGTAGCGGTTAAGCCGCTATATCGGGGAAGAAAAGATTATTTTGTATTCTTTTTATTTTTAATTCGCGCGGAAGATGTAAATGGTTACCCCGTGGCAGGGTATTGTCTTGTCACCGCGCACCATTCACGTGATAGTTTTTAAGAGGTGGTAGTTCTTAAGGATTATTGTGAATTAGATTCGATGTACGGGGGGTGAGGTTAAACATCGTGGAGATAGCTCGCGTTGCTCGCTTACATTTAAGGATGATCGTGATACTAAACTTTTTATAAATTTTTTTAATAAACGATAGCGACTCACTGGTCGGAAGTACTGCCTTTAGGCATTCCGGGCCAGTGAGGATATTGCCGATTTGAACAAAAAAAAGGTTAGTTTGGGTTGTATATCTTATGTACTTTCTTTTTGCTGTTATTGAGATCCGGATTGGGGTTTTTTATTGAATGCCATTGTTATTTCCATAGCATATTCTATATGGAAAACGATGTCTTTCCAATAATTATGCTAACGTTGCCCCAATATTTAATATTTTGTTTTGAGAAAAATTGTACCGTTTTAATGAATTTCATCTTTAGATTTCAATCGCAATTTTATTATAGAGCAAGATTTTAAATATTATTATAAATTTACTAACGTTGGTTATTTAAATAATTCGTATTTAAATTTAAGTATGAAAAACACGCAGTGGGTAAGATTCGATGCCGATCGGAGTTGTTGAAAATTTGATTACGATATAAAACGCAGAGAAATATAGGTATTAACCTATTTAGATATAATTATGAAAGGTAACATTTTAATAATGTACACATATTATGAATAATTATTGAAAATAATGTAAAATTAATTATCAAAGTATAAAATAATTTCAAATATTTAAACCAATCAAAGGAACATACAGTATTTTAGATGAAAAACAATTTAATTAACAAATTACTAACGAATCTGAATCGATAATATATTAATAATCAAACGGGCGCACGATATACCGTTTTGGCGTAAACGTATAGCGAATCAAGGAATTCATTTTGGACATCAAATTTTTACGATTGATTATCGACGAAATTTTATTTATTGGGCAGATCTAGACTGGACTTGAATAAATCACGAGTCATTGTATAATTATATTGATTTCCCACTCGCTAATATATAGGTGGGTTTTATACGGTTTTCGCGAATTATCCGATGTTAACGGTTACCTCGATAATTATGAACATAAATATAGTGTAGATAATTTATTTTCAATTGTGTTTATTTAAAAATAAATAAATAGTTAAACGAGTAAATAAATAAATATATGTAATACATGGATGTAGTCGTTCGGGGGAAAAAAAATGTTTTTCTTTTTAAGAAAAGAATTATCGCCCATGATTTGTCAAAATCGTTACGCTATAAGACAATACTAATTATTATTATAGCTATCAAGTCGAACGTGTAATAGTTTTTTACATGTTGTATTCGTCGCATGTAACACCGTGGGCGATTTTAAACAATAATAATTGAATCGGCTTCTCTTTAACGTTTAGTCGTCGTCGTCGCCACCGCCGCTGCCGCCGCCATCGTGGTATATATCGTCGAGCGCACGGGCGTAATGAAACTCTGGTGCGAGCGAAACTATTTAACAACTAATTAAAAGTCGAAAATAAATTCGGTTCGTATATAGACTTTTAGGGAATGGTGGCGGCGGACGCCGTTCTAGCGGTTTTAATTTTGTTTCTCCGAAGAAATATACTGACACCGCCGCCGCTTCCCTATTCGGCTTTCACGGTCGGTCGAATCCGAAAACGCTTCCCATCCGTCCGTCGCACATTTAATATATGTACAGTAGTCTAAATAACGACAATGAGGAAAATAATAATAATATAATATTATTATAATATAATACCGGTGTACTTTGCAGTGGGGAAAAATGAGGATTTATTTGCTCCTCGACTGGCCTCTAGCTCAAAATAAAATAATCTCGTTTCGCGCTATAGTTCGTCGTACACACACACACACACACACACATACGTATTTATGATTATATTGATGGTGAACATGATCCTAAAATCGACATTTTTTAAAAGTATTTAGAAAACATGTTGGAATAGTTTGGTTTTTATTATATTAGCTTTATTTGATTTTCGAATTTCGAATACGGGAACGATGTAAAATTATTTTTGAATATAAATTCTGTTTATTAAGTTTATAAACGTGAAGTAGTAATTATATACGAATTATGTAGTTTTTGTATTATATCGGTGAATTGAGGTTTTTGAGTTATTGTAAAAAAATAGCAATATTTTTTAAACTTCATACTGCACGACGAATTCGAATAAGTAAATAACTTTTTGTCACGTAAAAAAAATAATGATATAAAATACATTTTCATAGAAATACAATGTCAGTATCGAATCAAAATGTCGATAATATCGAACAACCTAACAAATAAGCGAAAATATGAGCATTATAAATGCAGTATTCTTCACGTGAAATGGATTTATACGCTATGTTTTAGGATAAATAATAAAAGCGTGCGAATAATAACCGCCGTGATATAACGAATATTGTCATCGGATGAATGTAAGTTTTCTCGGGCTTCAAAAAAAAGTATTCCTAAAAGTATCGCCAAATTTGTAATTAAAAGATTTTACAAGATCGAATTTCACGTCCTCATGCAGACGATTTCTAACTAAGCAATCGTTTCGGCCCGTAAGTCTTTTGTACTGACGGCGACGGATTACCTATACGCGCCGCTGACGTCGCCACTACGCACGTGCCCTATATCCAATCATCCGGTAATCCTTTATTGTCTCTCGAGTCTTTCTGTGGTCCTCCTCAGTCCTTACTAATGAAACCGAACGCAACCCCTGTGTGCGTGCGTATTTGTGTGTGTGCGCGTAAGCGTGTCATATATATGACATGTATTTGTATGGGCCCGTGTCACGCCTGTGTATATATATATATATATATACATGCACACGTATATGTATATAGATATGAACCCACGTGGTATTTTATTCGTTTAGCGCACTCGAAGACGCGAGAGGATTATCATTTGTCGTTTCGTCTCGGCGTTTGCTAATGCTGTCGCCGCCGTCATAATACACGTCGTCGTGTCGTAGCGTTGACGTGTGTCGTCGGGCCCGAGGAAGATGAGATCTTTTGTCGTGTGCAAGTACTCTAGAAATCCTCGATTAATCCGTATTCGATGGTATTCCCTTTAACGCGGGAGCGTTATCCTGTAGTCCAGGTATATATATATATATATGTGTGTGTGTGTGTGTGCGCTGTGCGAAGGGATATCGGCTTATTCGTATACGGAGACGGAGGGAAGCTTTTCCAGGAAAATTGCGCCGTTATTATTAACGAAGTCCCGAAAAATCGATCACCCGTTCCAGTTGTGTATGTTCACGCGTGTGTCCACGTTTTGTAATTACGCACTCCGCGCAGTTTCGCGAATATTATTAGTCGCGTACGGTATTTTACAAATACGTCGCGGAAATCGCCGAGGCGAAATGTCGCGCGTTATGTGTTCGGTTCGTCCGGCCGACGCGCCGATATACTTTGGCTTTTATCGCGATAAAATGTTTCGTTAATTACGTGGCACCGTATCGCGTTTAATTTTGTAGTATTCCAATTAAACGTCATCGAATTGCCTCACGCCTTGAGTAACATTTTATCATTGGGTTCGGTTTAACGTCAACTGTAAACGTGTCGGTAATGAAAAAAATAACCTACTTATTTTTATTCCATGGTTTCTTATCGACGAATGTATATATATATCGTGATCGTTATTTGTTATCCGGGCTGACTAAATAAATAAAATAATTAAACAAATAGAACGTGTGTATAAACCCGTTATTATTATTATTATTGTTAGGTACGAAAGTATGAAATAGAGCGCGCTCGTTCTAGTACATTTTGAATCTTTGTATATTCTGTGGCGCGTCTCTATTTCATGCTTACTATCACTATACGACTCGTGTGGAGGGCTCTTTCACTTACTCTTTTATTCGTTTTAGTTCGTATGTTCACGCGTGTTGTTCGTGTTTTTATTATTTTGTATTTCGCGTTAATTGTTTTAATTTGTTCTTTTAACGCACTTTATATAATTATAGTCGTCTTTCTTTACTAACGAGTGTTCTTTTTTTATCGCGGTTAACGACGTGTTTAGTGGTTACCGCCGTCACTGTGTGAGAGATCTGGTTTTTTAGTGACTAATATTACGCGTGGAATTGTCGGTCAGGAGTTTTATAATTACAATCGAGTCGGCAATATGTAACGGGCACTTCCCGCTGACCGTAACAGACGGAAAGTTCGTCCGTACAATTACGGTTACTATTATTATATAGATACAGTGTAGGTAAATAGTCGGTTTTACTGGCGCAATAATTTCAAGCCGCGATAATTTTCGTTTTCATAAAACATTGGAGCTTTATACCTATAATTTTATTTATTCCGTTTGAGAATTCAATAATAACGTTTAAAGAAGATTATGTGAAATATAATTATTTTTTATACCCAACGATCGTTATAATTTATAATTACGCACGAATATTTACGATTATTGGATTCGTTTAGTGTGTGAAGAAATCGATTAAAAATTTTACGAAACGAAAGTAATTAGCAATCGACGACGACATATCGGAAATATATTGTACATTATATATATATGAGAACAGTAAGTTATGCGATGTATCGGAGAGAAAAATTGGAAAAAATTGTAATTGTTTAAATTATTAATTAAATTTAATATTTACGTTTTTTATCACTTTAAAATATCCATTTAAGTGGCTTGGTTTCCTTAGAGAATTCGGGTGCTGAGCGTCATAATAATATTACATTCCACATGCAAATATGGGTTAGATAAAAAATTGTATAAATTGAATTATTTATTTTTTTCATAAAAATAATATTAAAGAACGAACAGAAACAAATTAATTATGTATCGTAAGTACAATTAATAATTAATTAATATAGAATTACGACAACGGAAACGGATTATTTTACTGAAACTTAACATTCAATCATCTCCATATATTTTACACGTAGTCATCTGTAGTAGTTGAGGAAATAATCAATACAAGCTATTATATATATATAATATCTATTTAATTTACGGGTCGTGACGGTAATTTTTTTATTGATCACGTATGAGTATGTTTTGGTATAATGAAAAACATATTGAACGTCATTGAAATTCCGCAGCGATAGTTTTTTCGAGTAAATTTTGCACGAATAAAATTGTTAAATGAAGAAAACCTAAATAATTTAAATTAGGAACTGACGACTGGGATTACAACATATATATAAACATTTATTGATTTAATAATTCGAAAAGTTCGTCCCTTAATATTGTGTATGGTACACGGTTAAGATGATAAAACAAACGCTAATTATTATGAAATATACCATAAGCGCATATTATTATAGAAACGAGTGTATTCAAAATAAATCATATTCCGCAAAGTTTCGAACGTGGAAATGAAAATCTATGTTTTGAATATAAGTGTATCGTCGTATATTATATGTCGTCGTTTTGTAGATGCAACGAAGAACTTTGAAAAGTCACAGACGAAACAAAAACGAGTTATGAAGAAATTTATGTTTTGAAAACTTGTAACTACAGACCTATGCACGAATAACACGATTACAAAATTTATACGTGATATAAAAATAATTTATTTGCCGAAAGTAAGTTTACAAATACAGGAATGAGAAACGTTTTAACAGTTCAAACCGTCTATATGTTCGTATTGTTAAATATCGATTATATTTATGAATTACACGAGTAATTAAACATTTCCAAAACGAATAACGATTTTAAATATTTAAAAAAAAATATAAACGAGTACAGAATCGAGTTATGGAAAAGAAAAGTATGCCGTACGCTCGCGGAATTAGGTCAATACGGTTTAATCGAAAAAGTAGTCAAGCGTCATCATCGTAATTCCATTAACGTAAAATATGTAGGTTGCTCGGCAGGGATGTTTGCATACTTTTCGTTATGCCATGGTATGTGTGTGAGTGTGTGTGTGTGTGTGTGTGTGTGTGTGTGTATGTGAATGAGTGTATGTGTCAAAAAGAAACAAATCGTAAAAATTGGAGAAAAATATCCTTTTTTGTTCGCCGTTCCCGCCATCGGGTCGTGGCAATCTTTACGGTTTCGTTTGAATGGCATCACGCGAAAATTGTGTATGTACGTGTGTGTATGTGTGAGGATTTCGTATACCGTATGAATGTTTCCCGGCACACTCGCACGCATGTGGCCAAAACGCGGCTGTGTAATATATATATAATATAAGGCGCAATCCTCTGCGAGTCCTAAACTGCATGTAAGTTAAATGGCGCGGCAAACGTCGACAGTTTTCCACACGGGGTCATGCATAATTCAGATAACTGAAGGCCTTTTCCGAATTCGGAGGCCGTCAAAATTTGAGATATCAAGATTAATAACGTAATGATAAATAACGTATATGAATTTTGGGCGAAAAAAAACCATATAAAAAGAAAATGACTGCGGATTGAAAAATAAAAATAATGATAAAAACATTCGAAGCGCATAAAGATAAAACGAATTACGTATTTATCGTTTATTTCTCTATTTTGACGAGAAACAATTTTTTAAATAATCGTAAAGTATCTTTCTTTTGTAGCCATATTGTTCGTGGATTTTGTATTAATATATATAATAATTTACGGATAATATGGATAATTTGGAGTATCATGAATAATGTTCATAATTCCTGGGCAACGTGAATAAAACAGTTAAGAAATCTCTTCCAGGAGAATGTGTATTAGGAACGAAATATAGGCTTGATAAAATTATAAAAACAAGTAACTTAGCAGTCATGAAATAAATGTTGGGAGAGAGTTATAAAAAATTATATATTTTATTTTTTAAGAGATTAAAATTCATAATTTGTTGAAACTTTTAAAATAATATTATATTATAATATTCTAATATAACGATTTCACGATACTCATTTGGTTCATGCACCATCGATCGAAGGAGGGATGCCAAAGGCAGTAACTAGTTGTTAATTATTATATATATATATATATATATATTAGGTTTGTCGATTGGTGTAGTAGTAATAGTACAGTAACAATCATAAAACATAGCTAACGTTTTAAACAATTAAAATTAATATTTATTTTGCGAAATTTTGTTTTTTCTTTCATCGAAGCGAATAAAAATTAAATATTATCATTATTATTTTAAACAAACAAAACGTAAATTTGGTTTTAAGCAAAGTAAAAAGTCGATATTAAGATAATAATAATAATTTTATATTAAGTTATTATTTTAGACGGAATATCGTAAAAGTTATGGATGAACACGGACTATTTCATATCAGTAGTATATTCTGCGTCGCCCACAATTACGCCATTTATGAACCAATTCAGCTAGCCAACTCGCTTATTCAAACGAAGTGTTAATAATAATTAGCACAGAAAAATCCTTTGCCAAAAAATGTAACGATTAAAAAAAATCCCTCAGTCATAACGGCGATATCGAGTTCATGGAGGTAATATCTCTCACAATAGAATAATGGGTTACGAAATTTGTCGACAAAGCAGTTGACTACTCGGCGATTGGAAAAAATGTCTAACCGATGCACTGCGATTATAAATAACATACGATTCTCGGTATCGTCTGTAAATTGATTAATTTAATGTGATTTTAGAACTCTACAAGACCTCCTATCGAATAAAAAATACCTAAAAGAAGAAATTGATAAATATCACGCTCTTAACCATAATTGTAATCTTAATTTAAAGTTGGATAAAAATTGGAGTCGTTAATTAGCGATATTAATAATAATACTCGACTTTTAGCACTATAAAACGCGTATAACCTATGATTATTGCTTAACGATTATAAATATTTCACATAACGTTATTACGGTATACTAATATTTTCTTATTGGGTTTTTAAACGGTTAAAATTTTCGAAAGACTAAATTATTAGATTGTTTTAAAAGCGAGATAAGCGCCGTTCCATGTTCCGGTCCGGTGACTTACGGTTATTTATTGATAACAGGATTGGTTTGGGCATTTGAAAAAAAATTGTTTACGTATATTTTACGAACAAAAAAAATCTCCATTGCGTTTAAAACTATTACGTTTAGCTAATAAATTATACATATTCCCCCCTGACCATAATGCCATAATGGTAAGTGAGTGACATAATATACATTTATATAAAACCAATAACAAACATGTCCTTTACATTAGGAAGCTGACAACCGATTTGAATTAACTTCAATATTTAGTCAATCGGTCTTGGACTAAATACTATATGGTCTTCTATGCTCCGTAAATAGTTGCTCGTTTATTTATTCACTTACATACGTATATAATACGGCGCTACGCGATCTTGTACTTTGAACAACGCACATTCTATAGGCGTCTCGACATTCCGTTCCAAACTCTAGAATCGTTTAAATTCGCAAATTTGTGTGTACTTACTTCAAAACTATTTCCCAAGCCCTTTCCGCGCGCCGACGTGTAGGTTCTTAAAAGAAATTCGAGAAAGGACCTTCTTACCATAATTCACTCTAACTGTGTAGCGCACATAAATCTCGGAGGTCCCTTAATAAAGTGGTATCTTCAATCAAGTCTTATACAAAGCATCTGGTTGGTATTCGAGTTACGAAAAAACAATTTTTGGCACTTTGTAGCGCGTTGTATAATTATTGTTGATTCGAACGGATTATACATTTACATTCTAAAATTTCCTCGATTCAATAAAGTCAAATATTTAGGTCTCGTACTAGATAAGAGACTAACTCGGAATCAACATATAAAACCCAAAAGATGTTTTTTTATCTCTCGTTCTCGTTCGCTCAAAATTATCTTATCAAAAAATACATTTACAACCTTAAAAACTAAATTATTGATTTACAGGGCGCTTTTGAAACTAATGTGGACCTATGGTTTACAACTGCGAGGCGTAGTAAAAAGAAACGAACTTAATAAAATTCAGGCATAGCAGAATATCACTTCATAAAATCACAAACGCTCCATTTTAAATTTCTAATCAAACCTTCCACAATAGCTTACATATGAAAATAATTGAAGAAGCGTCTGAAGTATGTTATAAACGATTTTTCTCTCGTTTTGAAAACATGTAAAAAAGTTACAATCTTCGTTGCTTCCTGAAAACCCCCCGTCGTTCACTGAAAAGGAGATGATGTAAAGATATTTTGTTCTAAGTATATAAACTTCTAGCGTTACCTTTTTTACACTTATTCACCCTCAAGTTAAGTGTTACTAATGTGTGAATGTCTTCGTTTAATCTCACTGTTCTTTTTTATTTTCTCTTATCACATATTCTTATCGTTTTTTATAGTACAGATTGTATATTTCCTCATAATAAATATAAGAAAAACATTCTGGAATTGAATTACACGATTTATAATACGTAATCTATTTGGAAAAAACATTGGCTCGATTTTTACGTATCATTTTGTATATTCGATTATTCGATGATATAAAGTATAATTGATATTATTACGAAATCGTTACGAAACGCTTCGTCCAAGCAGTATTTTTTGTCGTTGGTCGATTTACGTTTAAACCTTTTTATGTTGGTCGTAACTAACTTTTATTTATTTGTGTTTTTTTTCGTTGTTAATTAATTCCTATAATTGTATGACCGTTATATAATCTCTCAGCGTTTCGCGAACAGATTACTATATAGTGCAATGCATTAGGTACCAGAAAGTCTGTCTTCGTGGTCGAACAATCACTTTAAGTTCTCTCCCTCTCTCTCTTCTCTCTCACTCTCACTTCTCTTTGGTGTGATTTATTTAACAGCAGACGTCGTTATTTAATTCAAAATTTACCTCGCACTGATTTAATAACGAGTTGGTTTTGACCACATCTCGACGTTAAATTAACTGCTTATCCCTATAAGTTTTAGGTCAAACTAGGAATAATAAGATTAGGCAGATTGCGCAGTAACGATTAAGTTGAACTTAATAACGAACGCGTTTTGCTTAAATGACTATAAATAATATTTTATTTAAACATAAATATAATAATCGGCGATAATGTATTCTTGTATATATATTTAATGTAAATATACATAATATATTATCTTATGGTTTTCTGGTATAAAACTCTAATCTTATATTTCGCAAATGAATCTAATGGGAACATGTATATATATAGAATTATACAATTCAACAACATGCCAAATTGAATCAAAATGGCAACATATTTCTACAATAATGTAACATACACGTAAATAATATACAACAATGATATAGCTTAACAGTATAATAATTATAATGTAAACATATATTAATACGATTATTGATATATTCCGGGGGGGGGAAGGAGGGTTAAATCAAATTGTGGCTTTAAAATAATCGTGGTTTTCAAACGTAAAATTATAATAACACAGGGACGATTAAACTGTTTTGCAACATATTTAGCGTGACCATAATTTTTATCAGAATTGTCTGGTGGCGTTCATTAAAATATAAATTACAATCGTTAATTCGCTAAATGTTACGATTGATTATAAACGAGAGGATACAGTGTTGTGCCCAGCCATTACCAAAAGTTGGGCGAAAATTAAATTTTATGGTTCTAAGACGCGTTATTTCTAAAACACTATTGAATCGAATTGTTTGGTTATTTACAGTCAACACCATTTCGAAGTCGGCGAAATTAAATTCTCCACCTTCTCGGAATGCGCAACACAGTGGGTAACCGTTTATTTTGGAATGCGCTAGGCACTTTTTATTATGTGCTACCCGGCATAGTTTCCTCCCCATTTTATTGTTACATCAATCCTTTGAATATGCTGGAACGCCTAATGGTCCGGAAAAATATTATAAATCTTTAGTTCCTCTCCCTTTTCCCCACTAAAAAAAAAATCAACTTCTTCGGGAAAGTTAAGTGTCACACGCGTCCCGGAACATTAAAAGAAATCCCTTAAATATTTCGCAACGTAAATCCTCGTGGCGGATTTAATTTTTCAACTATTTTTCACCGTTTCATGTAATACTTTATTTTTAAACCGTCTCCCGGAGAAATAAATACGACGGGGTTTCCATGTTACGTTATATTTATTTTATATATATACACACGGTAATAAATTACACTTCGTAAATCATCCCGATTTATTAGACACGGATTAACGAGTTTGAATTTAAATTTGAACTAAAACATGATACATATGTCGTCATTCACCAAATAGTTCATTCGGTCGTGGTCGATACGTTAAATGTTTACTGAAAGTGAGAGGATCATAAAAAGTATTTCGTTTCAAGAAATCGTTATGATTGACTCCGAGAAAATTTATGAACACATAACTTTTCAAACGGATCTCGTGTTTATGGTCAGTTTTGTACGTTTGACTTTCAATTTCGAGTAATTTTTCCAGAGTTTTTGTTATTATTAACGTTATATAATAATTATGGATGGCTATATATTTTTTAACCTTTTCATTTTATGATAATGTTGTTTGTTTTTCGGGTAAGCAAAGGGCAATACATTCGTGGCTTTTTAAGGTGCACATACGTTATGAGCACATATGTGAAACAAGTAATCTCTTTATAATAGTCGTTCAGAGCGTAATAAATGAGATCTAAATTATCGTGGTATCGATTTCAAAACCGAATGTTTTCGAAGGCAACCAAAATAAAACAACTTGTTTACAACCGTAACGTTATCGTTAGGGGAATGCCCTAGAATGGCGTAAGAAGAAAAATGGAATAAATCTGAAGTTTTTCGTCGGAAATTATAAGTATTAAAATGGAGAAATTCGTCGAATTAACATCTCCCTGACGACACGATATTAGAAGACATTCGACGAAACTATTTTTAATTTGAAACGACGTCATTCTAATTTCGATGAAAACATTTTACTTAAAAAGAAACGGTTAATACATTTTGTTCACCAGTTTCCACAAAAAAAAAAACTACATCTAGTCGGTGATCTAGATATCCGACGGTATAAATTCAATTCGAACGGGAAGAATTAATCAATGACAATTATTTGCGATCAATCGACGTGCGTCGTAATTTATACTATCCCGAGAAATTTTTGGCTCGTCAGATTTTTATACGAATAAAATCGTCCCACGAGTTTTCCAGGTTCAACGCCGTCGTTGAACTTTTCGACCCACGACGTATTCGGTTTACGGAACTACACACGACGATCGGGGCCGGTGGCTGCTACAAAATTCGCGAACAATAATAAGGGAGTCGGGTAGATCCGGATTGCGTTTGATTGTCGGTTGGTTCAACGATATCTAAAACAAACGAAAATTCCGTACGATCGCGAATGAAATCAACCGCAATACGTAATGCCGCCGTATAGGACTTGGTTCAAAACCGCGCACGTTCTCGAATCGTATTGTCCTCTTTGAAACTAATCGCCGATTTCTATTATATAAAAAAATATTTTTGCCACGCGACATATAAGAAATATAATCGCGGGGTGTGTACGCGGCGTATAAAACAATCGTAACGCGGTTCCGTAATTAATCGAGTGAAAATTAATGGAAAATTAACTCCGATTTGGCATGAAAAACCACCTCGGCTGGCGTATAAATATTTATTAATGTATTGTTGGCAACGTCGCGAGTTACGTACGCAATCGTGTCGCAGAAAAAGGTACCCACCGATACGCGATAGGTATTATACTCTACCCGACCCGTTAGTTGTGTTTTACGGCGTTACAGTTTAAAAGTTCGGTTATAATTATTATAATTTATGTATATATATATTTTTACGACGCTATTCTACAGTGACGGACACGAAGAGTTACACGCGCCAACAATTTTTATACAATCGCTTCGTTTGTTATTGTACACGCGTCGGTCAAGTCTGTCGCGGCTTTGACCAAAGAGGTCGATAACGACCCGTGCCGGTGTTCTACGTGTCGGGCCCTTCGCCCACGTATCCTTCGTCCGGGCTCTCCGTGTTGGCCGACTGTTTCTGTACCGAAGTGACCGCTTTGTGTTGTTGTTCTACGGCCACGGGTAGATGTTGTTGTTGCGATTGTTGCGGTTGTTGCTGTTGCTGTCTGCTTACGACGGGTAAAGCGATCGCGGCGTTGGTGACCGACGGTGGGGGAATCATCATCATCATCATCATGGTTTCTTCGTCCAACGTTTGCGCGGACGCGTTCGACAGTGACGGTGGATCGTAAAAACCGGTTACGGACGTCGCGTAGTACGCCGCGTCCGCTGCCGCCGACGTCGGGTACGGGTATCCCTGTTGGTTGTACCGTACATTTTGCGGTTCGTACCGCACCTGATGGTGGTACCGTTGTGGCGGATGTGATTGCTGTTGTTGCGGCGTGTGGTGATGGTGATGGTGATGGTGCTGCTGTAACAACACGAATTCGGCCTCTTGACACGACCGGCCTTGCGGTTTGGCCGCGTTGCGCCGGTTCGGCAGCGTCCGGTACATGGACGGCGGCGGTGGATAAGGCCCCGACAATTTGGGTAGCCCGTAATCGGCCGGGTACGGTTCGCCGGAAGTCAATTTGCCGGGTGACAATTGCAACTCGTACGAGCCGCCGGATGGGTATACGACCGCGGTACCGACGGGCCAAAACTCCCGACCGGTGGACGGGGGCGGCACGGCGATCTTGTACACCTCGCCGTTCGCGTCGTGATAATCGCCCCCGTTGTCGCGGACCACGGTGGACGCGTCACTGATCAGATCCGGATTGGCCTCCAGTGTGGTTGTGACGGAGGTGGCGGCGGCGGCAGCTGTGGCGGCGGACGTATTGTTCGTGATTGTGCCGGTAGTGGTGGTGACGGCCGCGTAACCGGCCGCGGCGTGCGCCCGGTACGCGTCGTAACCGCCGCCGCCCACGTGCAGCACTTCGTGAACTTCGTACGCGGCCGCAGTTCCTGGACCGGCCACCGTCGCATCGTACTCGCCGTACACGCTCAAGTCCTCGGCCGACGACAGTTTACCGTCCACTGTAGACGACACGGTCAGGTTCACCGAATCCGATTGTCTGATGTTCGACGGCACCTTGGACACCTGTCCGTTGGTTGGGTCGTCGCCGGCCGCGCTGACGCCCGTTCCGTTGTTCGATTTTCCGTCTCGTCCGCCGTTGGTTCGCCGCCGACGTCGTTTCATCACCAGCGATAACGTGAGCCGACAGCTTACGGCACACAACACCATGACGGTGACGAATAACACCGAGCCGACGATTAGCACGGCCGTCAGGACCGCGGAATTGGGGGCGTTTGGCGGATACGAACCGGCCGCCATTTCGGACGGTTCTTGGACGACGCGCACCGTGAAATTGCACTCGGCCCGACCGGCGCGATTCTCGGCCACGCACGCGTACGTACCGTTGTCCGCCGGCCCGGCATCTTCTATGAACAGCTCAGTGCCGTGCGCCGTACCGTTTGTCACCGGACGTCCCTCGAACCACCACGAGACGCGCGCCTCGCCGACCGGCATCATTCTGCACGCGAGCGTCACGTTCTTGCCGGCGTCCGTTTCCACGTACACCGGCGACGCGGCCGCCGCTTCGGGCGCGCACGCTAATTCGTCCGCGGCCAATTTGCGGATGACCGAGCCGCGCAAACGGTCCGGTTCGCGGCACGTTGGTTCCACAGTGTGTGGCGCGGTGTTGTTGTTCAACCACCGGTGCACGTCCCGCAGCCGGCAGTCGCACGTCCACGGGTTGTGGTGCATCTCGATGCCGTGCAGCGACAGGGGCAACACGGGCCCGACCGCGCTCTCAATCCGCACGATCCGGTTGTGATCGAGTCGCAGCCATTCGAGGCTTCGGAGACCGTCGAACGCTCCCGGTTCGACGGTGGACAATTGGCACCGGCTCATGTCGAGCACCGTCAGGTAAGTGAGCCGCTTAAACGCGGCCGTCCGTATTGCGGTCACGACGTTGCCGCTCAACACCAGTTTCATCAGCTGCGGATAGTCGTCGAACGATTCGGTCGGTACTTCCGCGATCCCGTTGTCGGACAAGTCCAATTCGACCAGGTTGGACAGCCCTTGGAACGCCGCGTCGTCCACGTACGTGATCCGGCACCGGGCCATAAAGATCTTTTGCAGGTTGGATAGGCCGACCGTCATGAACCGGCCCCGGGACAGCGCGTCGATCGCGTTGCCGGACATGTCCAGCACCTGAGTACCGGCGTCCATGCCGCCGGGTATGGTCGACATGCTCTTGTTCACGCACTCCACCGTCTGCTTGCCGCCCTTCCATTTGCACGTGCAACCCACCGGGCATCCCGCGGCCGCGGCCAACAAGGTGGCCGCTACGACCGTCCCGAACAATATCATCGTTTTCGTCCACGGGGCGTATCGTCGTCGGATCGTCCGTGCGCCGTGCATCATACCGGGCGGTCACGGGACTTGGGGCCGGCCGCGGTGTTATCGATCGGCCAGCACGTCATCGCGGTCGACGCTCCAGGACGGACGGGCTCGGCGTTTTTACACTCGTAACACGAGCGTCTGGAAAAAAAAAGTTCGTTAAGGACGAATATTCGATTCTTTCGCCTTCGATCTTAGTACGATCGAGTTAGGGACAGTTGTATTTGTACGCGTCGGTACCGGTTTTGGACACGGCCGTAATTCGGACGCAACCGGCAATAGTGTAACAAGCGCGTTCCGTAGAGAATTCGTAGTTTTTATTTACGAGAATCCCGCGTATTATTATGGTATACGATCGTATACGATCACGCGCGTGTGGAACGCGTACGGAAAAACGATACAACGCACGCGCGACTCGCGGACGAAAAATAATTCCGTATTGGTGACGAGACGTTTAACGCGCGCTCGGTGCGTTTGGTTTGTGGCTGATTCGCCAGAGAATAAACGAGACGGTTTTAAATCGCGGCGAAGTTAATTAAAAACGAATTGTCGGAACGCAGCGCGTAAACTATAGCGATTTTCTTTGAACCGTTCCCGCCCGTAATTATCCTTCACTTTTGACGTTACAGACGCCTTCAGTAATGCGAACACGTCAAAAGACGTCAATATTTTATCGTAGACAAAAAAATAGCGCTAAAAAGCTTATTGTTTCTTTATATATATATATATATATATATATACTTTGAACTGTACAATTCATTATCGTATCGAATACTGTTTAAAAGTAAATAAATATCGTACAAAAAGTGTTTATATTCTTTAACAGCGTTTAGCTGTTTTCGCCGCTTCAGGCCTGTTTCGTTTTTTTTCTTTTGTTTTCATTTTTATAACGGTTATTATACCCACCGAGTCATTGATCGCAGATGGCCGCGGCACTTAAAAGCGTCAATAAACTACATTGGCCTATTCTTCGTCCGAGTATCCTTCTACGCTTTATTAGTTTTTTTATCTTTTACGTAGATAATTGACTACTTTCACCCGACGTAATATTATTTTATGTAATTACATTATTCGAACTACGAGGGGCCACGAAACGAATATTTCGTAAAATTGTTTCGGGGATATGATTTTGGTTACGATTAAAAATTACTAGGCTCCGTATTGTATTTCGACATAATAGAATATTATTTAGGTAAAATTACGTCTTCCTATAACGTTTACGACTTAAATTTTAATATCTCGCTATAATTTAGAATCGTAATTAGTACAAAAATTCGTTAACGAAAAAAATTCGTTTAAAAACATTATCGATATTTGTCGTTTAGCCGAATAATGTGAATAGTAGACATTTTATGGCAGTTCGTTGGATAGAACAATATTGTACGATACTAGTTTAATCATTTATTATAACTAATAATCGTCGCCATTATTATTCCTATACATATGGACGGAGTGCGTGTCTGTACCAAAATTAGGTATTAACACGTTCAACTTAATTTAACGCGATCATTACGATATAACATTATAGAATTATTTCGGTTTCTTTTCAGTATTCTCCCAATAGATATCTTACGCATTCGTCAAAGAAAAAAACAAAATTTAAACGTTATAACGTCTGAATTATTTCAGACTATCTGGATAATCTAATTATTCCAGATAGTATCGAGGCGGGCCATTCGTTTTCTGTTTAATACACGATTATTATTGGTCGATTGATAGGTTTCTTGCTGGGTCTTCACCAGCTGTAGTTAAACGTAGATAATATTGTGTGAAAATTTGGCGGCAAATTTTGTGAACACAATACGGAAAAAAACGACCAAATCGATAATTCTATTTGCTGTGCGAGAAAAAGTGATTTTAATTGTAAGAACCGATTTGTTAATTTTTTCGAAAATTTATATATGGTCGATTGATTAGAGAGTTTGAGGTATTTCCGACAATACGTTTCTGAGTACTGCGAATCAAAATTTTTAAAATTTCAATTTAGTCCATAGAAATCGTAAACTACGAGATTTTTTATTTTCGTATAATATATAAATATTATACTATATGACGAGTAATAGAAGGCGTAAAGAACAAGAGCGACATCGATGTAATAAAATTGTCCATTTATCGCCAGAAACTTTACATAATTATATTATTTTTGATTTGGTACGCACGGTTAATTAAACGCGGTGACCATAATACATTTTTAAGTGACGCGTTATTATTATTATCATTGTCATCGTCGTCATACACGCGTTTATCACCAATTACCCAATTGCCATAAATGAATATTTATAACGAAGTTATGGGCATGTATGATTCGTTTTATTAGTAAATCTATAGCAATTAGTTTGTATAATACACAGTGTGGTTACTACACTAATTATGAGGACTTCTACAATTTTTATTTCACTTATAATCAAATTCTATAATATTATATTTACAAACTTAAGTATAAAATGTTTATTTAAATGTCATACGGTTAAATGAATTCGGGCGAGTCAACAATTTTTCGTTACATAATTAGCGATAATTTTTTAAAATAGTTTTTTATTTTATTTTAAAAAATATTCAATATTTTAATATTTTAATTAATATCGAGTCAAAGTATTCATTTTGTCACTATAATTCAACGATATATTCCGTAAAGCGTTCTTAGAGATAAACCTAACATAAAAACACAAATAGGCATTTATAACTATATCGGATGTGATATCTTGTGTATGTAAATGACGTGAAGTTTCGAACCACGATTTTGTTATTTATTAGTATAATAGCGATCTAAATATGTTGTTAAACGAATAAAAATGTAAAAATCATTTTGTTGACAATATAATAAAGAAATATATACTAACGTATATATTTGTGTAAAAATTAAGGGAAAAACAAAAATTTCAACTTAATTCAGTGAAAAAATGTTATTATTTTATAATGACTTGTTTTATTATTATTTTACTCTGCAAATAATGTCCGTACACCATACAACATATAATGTTCTTTACTAATTTGTCGTATTATTCACCGTCATAATAATAATACTAATAATAATGAAACCACGCGAATTCTCAGTCAGCTATTCAACCAAAATAAGGATATTATACAGTTGTCCTCTCATATAGTTTATTATCGCGTTACTTTAAAATTATGAAAAAAAATTATAAAATGAACTTAATTCATTTTGAATTAGCGCGTGCGTAAGCTGTAACGTTCGTGATTATTTTAGTATTTCCACCGAACAAACGATATTTTACAAAATAATAATTTCCGAAATGGGTATATGTACGTATAGTGAAAAATATCACGTGACTAGTACTTACACGCATTTTGGAATACTGATAATTACATTTTAATTATAGCCGACCCCATTTTCGTGCACGTTTTTATCATTTCATACGAACACTACAAACAAAAATCTATACATACATACATACATACATAATATGTAATTAACACTTATTTACTCGAATTTGATACTAAAGTTTAAAAAAATGAAGTTTCTTTTTTCAAAAAAAAATAAGAATAATATATTGATTTCACGCGACGGATGTGCTTTAATTTTAGTTTTGTTTTTGCCGCCATATTTCGGTACAATGATCGAAATTTATACCGTTTAAAATTAAACGTAATTCTGGATTGATGAAAATTTTGTTTTTTATATGTACGTATTACAAACCTAGACACGTATTATTTTAACGTTATTTGTCGTGTATTCGTCAATTATAATAAACTACTAGCTTCGTAGCCCAAAATCGAACACAATAGATTTATCGTTGTTTTTAAATTTAAAACAATCGTACGACTCTAAAATGTCTGTTTAAGTAACGTTCTTGAATCGATATTCACATTATCCGTGGCACGTTACGTTTATTTTTTGTTTTAATAAACGTTTTACATTTAAATTACGTTCGCGTTTATTAATTTCCCTACAATATTATACTTTTAATTACATTTTACGACACGATACATTTATTATTAGGTAATTACGTTAGATTTATTTTAATGAAACGTGCAACTTGGGTATATTATTATAAGACTTGAATATTAAAACTTAACAAAATTATACCTTACAGTCTTATCCTATAAATACTAACTATGTGCTCAGTGAATATCGCCCGTAAATAATTTTTTAGAGCATTTAAAATTGTAGAACGGATGTGTTACCGAACGGACGATTTTTTGAATACCATTATTAATCGCTCCGTCATAATTTATAATAATAAAATGTAACGCTGAATTGTGCCGAGGTGAGCGAAACGAGATGTGTGCATCTAGACTCGTCGTACGCTGATATGTTGTGATGTATTTTATTTCTCAGGTAAACGATTAAAAGGTTGGTCAGAGTTCAAAGCGAATGTTTTGTGTTACGTTGGGACACACAAAAATGATTTTCTGGAGTGGAGCATGTCACTTTGAGATATTGCTTTAGACGACTCATTAGGTTCGCTCGACTTTCATAAATCGATGTAGTTGCCGGTTAGATGTTTGTCTTATTTATAGATTTTCCATAGGTTTTGCGTCTCGTTTATTATTATTATTTATATGTACGTTATTTCTTTGAAGAGTAAACTTTCGATTTCTTTTCTTAATAAAAATTAGAACGTTAACGTTTTTGCAATTTTATTTCTCAAAACGCGCGTTTAAACAAATAATTTATATCGACAACTGTATTATATCAAAATATAATTTTAAAATATAGTCAACGTCGCGAACGTAGTAATATTTTTCTTCTTTTAGACGATTATACATTTTAATATACTCGGATAATATGATTCATAAATTGTATAACGTAATATCAGATGACTGTAGATAGTAAGTATACCTATTACGCGTTATTATATCCATTTTATTCCCTTAATTAAATAATTAAGTCAGATTTTAAATTATTGATGTGTAAAATGTAGATTATGAAATAATTAAAAAAGGGTTAAACGAAAATGTTAACGAAAATATGTAAATATGTACTATAGGTAAAATAGGTGTTTAGTATACTTTATTTTTAAGAGATTAAACATGTTTAAATAATGGGCACCATTATTAATTTACTCGTTCAAAATGTACTATGTATTATTATACATAGTACATATATATTTATATATATATTTTAAACGTTTGATTTTATACCTATTATACGAATATAATTTAACGCTGTTGTAATTCGTATTTATTTTCAAAAGTTCGTAGGTGAAACAGTTAATAACCATGAGAAATATATTTTATTCGTTATTTTTTTTTTAGAATACTCTATTTAATTAACATACAAACATTTTTTAAATCTTTCCCTCGTCGTAAAATATATTTTTTATTATTTTATTTTCTTTCTTTAAGTTTAAGGTCTGTTTTTTAATGAGTATTTTTTTTATGTAGAAACGTTCAATGCTAAGTTCAATAAAATTATTGGAACGGAACCGGTGGAAAAAAGGAAAGAAAAAAGAGAGAAATTATGGAGGAAATAGATAATTTACAACTCATTTTTAAATATGATACGTTCGAACGGATCAATTAGTCGAGAATTGATAATTGCAGTTGGCGCATACGTTTCAGGAACGGAGGAAATTATATAGCGTGTACGTTGAAGAAAACCGTTGTAGACAATCGCGGTTAAACTAATAAATCAATCTCGATAGATTTATATTGATCGACGATATATAGTAGCAACATAAATCTTAAAATTACGGCACAATCAAAATATAATGTGCTCGTATTTTTTTTATTTTTTTGTAGCTATGTTAGGAATTCACTTAACTAATTGACTAGTATTATATTGGTTATCTTATTTCAACCACTCGCGTATTAGGATGAGGTCAATATAGTGTTATGTGGGATTTGAACGAAATGTGCGTATATAATATTATTATACACTATTTAGTTAATAGGATTTAAACGGTTTGTGTCTAGAATGATTATTGATTTAACGTAGGGAATACTTTTTAACTTTTATTACGTACGTATAAAAAAGCAACCGCGTGCTTGATAGATTTTATTTATGAGTATGAGTGTCGGACAGTTTTACTTATATTTTATATTATATAAAGAAACCGTATACTAGAGATCAAATTATTCGTTTAATACACTGGACTTCATTCGAAATTATCGTGAACCAACCTTTCCTAACCTGATGGTTAAGTTATATTTTTTCCTTTCAGAAATACAATTATTATTTTCCACGTATTAATTAAAGCGGGAATTAGATAGGCGTATTAAGTGAATCAAAAAACAGTCTACCACTGTGAACTACATTGATTTAACGTTTTATGATTGTTTATTTTTCTCGTTGGAACTTAAACTTTCATAAACATATTTTTACAGATTTTGATTTATTTTTAAGGACATTTTAAATTATGATAATTATTCTCTACCTTGATGCTTATACATTCTGTTTGCAAATTCGATTTTAAAAAGGAAAAAACTAAAAACTTAAAAATCTAAATAAGTGTTGTATAATTAGCACACTAATATTCAACTATTGTACTAACATATTTTTTCTCCGGTGTAATTAAAATTCAGAAATAGACTCGCGATATCGAAATGTCTAAAACAATCAAACAAAAAAAAGACCGTAAAATTCTTGAAAAAACTGTTAAACACGGAATTTTAAACGAATAAGAACGCGTGAACAATATTTACAATTATTATTTTAATTCCTTTACTATTGAAGTATATTGGTCATAGCTTCTTCACAATATGTTGTTGCTAAATGTAATTACCACGGAAGGATACTCGTATGAACTTTTGTCCACGTAGCAAAAAACTTTCACGAAACGTTCCGGCCTTTTGAGTTCTTTTTTTTTTGGCGATCACGAGAAAGTTTAGGAAAGTAAATTTTTCGCTTTTTATCGTTTCCCACAGAAACTAACAGTAACTTTTCTATTCACGTTATTTGCCCATGGATGTTTGAGAACCGTGCGCTTTTAAATGGTAAATACAACATTATATATAGTTTATCTTTGTAATAGCGTCTTACTTACTGCAGTTTGATTGCGTTTAAAAATTCATTGTACGTACGTCACAAAAGGAAAATTTAATATTATCCAAAGACAAAGTAAGATAAGGCAAAGACCTTGGAAATTTGTGCGTTATAAACGTACATTTACGAATTTGTATTTTGCACGTTAAACATTAGTAGTGGAAAAACGCGTTTAAACATTATTTTATTTAGGTTTAATTTTAACATTTTATCCCGAGTAAATTATTGATTCGTCTAGAAAATATTATTTATTGGTACGTGATCCGTAATGATCCGTTAAAACCAAAACGCGTCGTATAGAAACGTATATATTATATATTATGAGCCGAGTTATCGTGTTACGGAATAATTGGCATCTTTCTTACGTTTGTGTTATACGACGGTTGATTAAATTTGAACCGGTCACGGCCAATGTGACCAGTAAGCACAGTTTAAGGGGTAGCCGCGCAGCGATGACGGCGGTTTGATCGTCGTTGGGGGAAAAGAACTTCACTGGCCGCAATAGTTTATAATCGTCGAAGAAACAACATTTACGTGACGTATCCAAGGCGACCGGGCACCGTAATGATTCGCTCGTTTTATCGGGACCCCCAGGAAGACGACGAGAGATATTTCTTTATTCTGGTCTTGATTTCGTTATCATTCAGACCGAGAAAAATGTATAAACATTAAAAAAATATATTGCGTTATTACTCGTTTAGGTGATATCTCGCGCGCCAAGCAGTGCGACTAAATATTGCGTTTGCCCCGTTGTATATATATATATATATTTTATAAAACGCGCTCGTCCCGGAGACAACGAAACAGATTATTAGAACACTGTATTTTCGCTTTTTTTTTACAAATATCCGAACAAAGAGATTTTTTTAACGATTTCCCGGCGCTTGATAAAACGCGAACGTTACGGAATAATTAAAACAAAATTCCTCGTTTGCGAAACGATAGTAATAATAATAATAATAATAATACGATCGTATCAAAATATATCAACGACTGTACCCGTCGCCGACTTGTTTTCAATTTAATGTAATGAAAATCTTAAAGCATAGTCGCGACCGTATCGAATGGTCGTTCAATTTGTTTAATTTTCCTAAACCGTCGAGTTCGGGAAAACAAATTTCCGAAAATTCGTATTAATCGTTTGCTAGTCGAGACAACTACGCGATGGACATGCAACACGATGTGACGTTATTATATAAACGAGGCCTCGTGTTTGAAAATTACGCGTGTTCGCCTTGAAGAATTAAAACTCCAATGAGTATATTACTATAATATAACGATGATATAGTCCGCGGGGAATATTGTGCCGTTAAAAATGAATGAAAATGAAGAGAAAGCGTAAATAACTCGCATAATTGCAATATTACCCGTATACATAATATAATTCTGTATTGAGTCGAACGTTGCCATATTATGTACATATCCACGTCAGAACAATAATGATTTTACACACAATCTTTTACTTGTGTCCATTAGTCTAAACGCTTTTATTAAAATCATCTTATCGTCGTGAGGTCCTATATTTTGCATCGTTAAGTAGTAACGGATTTTTAAAGAGATGTCTCGAGTCTTTTATTACCAAACTCATGTTGTCGTTATTCCCATTTGTTTATATTGACTGCCGTTCTTTGTGTATTTGTTCGTATTTTCTTTATTGTCTTTCAATTAACTCAAAGAACGTATTTTTGTAGGGAGTTTGTATTTTTTTGGATATTCCCGTAGTGAAAAAAATGTTTTCCCATTTTGTTTTTCCAAATTTCCATTTTTGCTATTACCGATGTAAGTATGAAGCTTATACGCGACTTAAGTCATTTTCCCACAATTTTCATACATTGGATATCTTATGTCCTTTCTCTCGTTTCGTTTTCTCGATCATAGCTGCTACCATATTCGGCCTGTTTCATGGATAGAAAACTGTTATTTGGGTTTTACGATATTTGTCATTATATTTTTCTATAGTGTTAAACATAAATATTGGTTTTCTTTTACTTCCTCGAACACACACCGAAGACATGCCCAACTACCTAGTCGTTTTTGCAAATGTAGAATAAAATTATATTTATAGTATTTTTATCCATACCGTACGGTTATATGTATGTATAAGTATGTCAATATGTGCGGTAAACGATATACGATATGACGCGGTAGTATTTATAAGAAAACACTATGGATATATTGGAAACAGTCCAACCGATTGTTTCTTCATTTAATAGTTTTTTAAACGAGTTCTTACGACTATATATATATATATGTCGTTCGATTCAATTGTATTTGGACATAACTTTTAAGTAAGTTTCAACCGTGAACAAACACAACGCACGCATTCCATTGACATATTTCGTTATAGTGTTTCTTCCTTATCATTATTTTTGTTTTTTTGTAACCCGATGTACTTTAATTACGGTACGTCTGTCAAACAAATAAATTTATTTTCAAAGGGATAGGTTATTTGTATAAAATGTAGGCGTGCAGTCCATGATTAAGGACTATTTAGGATTCGGGGTCGTATATGTTGTTTGTCATCATGTATGAGAAATAAATTTGTCAACGTCGTGTAAACTGGATAAACAATAAAAACAGGCACGGAACGTATTAATTTTGCGAATAATAATGAACATTATCGGAAGTCGATAATAATTTGTCAATTTTTTAATAGTTAATAATCGTTGTAAAATGTTCTGTCGTTTATTATATTCCAATATTGTTCACCGGATATAATATACGTTTAATAAATAACGGACGCGAAAAAGGTGAACAAATAAGTTCGTGACGTACCGAACATGCTCTTGGGCTACGTGACTGACAAATCTCCGGCGGTCGGCTGACTAAAAATTGTAGCCCAAAAACAAGCTATAACACATTCTTGTGGAATAATAGGAAAGACGAACATCGCTGCTCAAATTCATGAAATAAGACAATTCTGAAGATGGAATGTTGAACGTGCCGAAAACGTCAGTTTGTCGAAAAACAAACGGGCGTGGATATTACCGAAAATTTCATTTGTAACCAATCATATCACGACGAATAATCACGATATAAACTATAGCAAAGCAATGGACTACAACTGCGGAAATAGTTTCAAACGTATAATATTAATTTCTATCGTTTTCGTGAAATTTTTATTATTTGATTATACAAGTATACGTAAATAGAATAAGAAAATAAATACGGACCGTGGAAGAGTAGTAATCCCCCTCGCCTTCCTTAAATCCGGGTTAGTGTGTTTATTACAGGTGGAAGATAAAATAATAAATTAGCGTTCTTTTTACATAAATTACATTGGTACGCAAATATAATTAACACATTATTTATCGCTAATAAAATATTAATGAAACGCATATTTCATACAAATTTTAAAATTATTGTTTGTGTTATTTAATATCGGTACGCGTTTCGTCGAAAAACGTAAAAAATAATCTATTTAAATAATACGACGCGAATATTTACGTTTGGTTAAAAATAAACGCGGTAAAATTTTTATCGATTTTTAGTTTAATATATCGTGGTTGGCGAAAAAATTAAAAATGGTTTTAATACGTAAGCCTTATTATTTTTAATAAGAACGAGTTATTTAAAAATTATACGTAAATATTTACTTTGTGTAAAACCACAATTTGTTACACAGTTATGTTATTCGGTTTTTTTCGTTTTATTTAAAATAAAAACAACAAAGTTGCGTAAATACGGAAAAGTCCCTATCGTAGGTAGGTATAATTTAAAATTGTTTACTTTATTACTTATTCGTTATTATAACCATAAACAAGACCGAGGAAATAATATTACACTCACGAAGTAAAGGCCGTGATTGTGTTTTTTTTTCTTGACGAACCGACTTTTACTGTGGTATAAAATAATGTAACCGCGGAGAATGTATATCGCGTTTATGTTTAAATACGTGCCCGTAAATACCCAAACGCAACTAACGAACACATAATTCAGCGATACTCCAAGAGAATTTCATAAATCGGGTTATCGAAGATAATTTACCGGAATATGAATATTATTCCCTTACGCCTTAAGTTATTTTTATCGTAAACCAATTACGCGGTAAACTGTGTTCGATAGTTTTAATCCATTTGATTCGTGTTGAGAACGTATTTAAGGAAAACAAATAGAAGCTTAATCGCGTGCGTAAATAGAACTATACGACGTGTTTTTGCGAGGCACGCGCCAAGTATATATAAAAGCGCTACGGGTGTAGGATTGTAATTTTTCGCATTATCTCGTTACGTCGTATATTACGTATAGGGAATGCTGGGACGTATTATTGTAATATCAATGTACATATGTAGGGTATATACGATTAACGTTGCGTTGAATTTTAAATACAAACGAAAAACGTTTCTCTCGCACAGGAGAGAATTGCCCGTTCCCTACATTGAGTTTGCGGGTAGTTTCAAATGTTTAGAAAACTATAAATGAAGATGGGCTGACCGCCTAAAGTCTTAAACTTTACTTATTTGGTTATGTAAAGTTGGCACGGTGGAAGCTCATAAAGGACGACTTTGCGGAAATGGGAGAACTCACGCTAAATTGAAACGGAAGAGCGGCCTGAGTATATACAATAGTTTTATGTAAAAGTCACTCGAAAAGTTTAAAGGGTGGTAGTCATTTTGAAGCGATCCCGAAAATTGTAAAAATAATCACCCGCTCTAAAGCCGTTGATTATTTTACAGTAAATTAATTAAATATATATATTTAGTAGATAGTTCACTTTTCATAAAATTTTACAAATACGATAATTTGACCTCAAAATAACACGGACGATATAGTTCAAAGTGGACTCTGATAACGATAATTATTAACTATAATATACAAACGTCGTATAGCCATTGAATATCGTTTTTAAAATTTTCGTATATACACGCGTTGTAAACGAAAAGTGATTTTTATTTTTAATTGAAAACTAATTATTTACATTGTGTTCTTCTAATCCGTATTCATCTTATATATTTACGATAGTGGAATGTTTCAGCGTTAGTCTTGTGTGAGTGGAGAGAGCGATCTTGCTTAGGACGTACTAATGTTTATATTTACTATCTACGATATATCGATATGCGTAAATTTGATTAATGGTTTTATAACGAGTACGGGCATCAACGTCAAACAATCATCGCATTTTTTTAGCCGAAATTAATTTATTAAATATATAACGTTGTGTGAAAACAAATTCTACGTCTGTTTGCGCAACAGTTAGTCGTCATTTTCGGTCGTTAAATACGGAGATATAATGGAAACGAAAATGTCGGTTGTATATCTTTTACAAAGAAGACATTTATCAGACAATTATCTTACATTTTTCATAATAATTTTATTATTTTATACATCTCAGGTACGTATATATCTTTGTTATGATATAACGACCAGACATCCTTAACGTTTATTTTTTTAGTTCAAATATATCTTTTAACTTAGAAAATAGTTTTTAGTTCCTCCTGACACATTGTATACATTGGAGATATTTGGTCATCACTTCTAAACCACTTGAATTTCAAAAGCCTCGAAAGCTTGATAAAAATTCGATTTAAAGAAAATATTACTATCGGAAACGCCATATAATATATAACGTTTTAAAAGTAATGGGTGGTGACGAATTCATAGATAACATGGTTTTGGCAATTGCTCTCGATTTTTCGCTATTATTTTAAAAAATAAAAACGTTAACGAGTATGCATTTTTCAATATTGTGTATAAGTAACACACAGTGTAAATATATACTCTTATGAAAGGCAGGGAATATTAATTATTTTAACATTATCAAATCAATATCGTAGCGTATAAAAAAGCTTCTATTGTCTCCTTGAATATGCCGGATGAAGACTGGTGAACACAAGAGCGGATCGGGAAACCAGAAAGTTACCCCATTGATGGTCTATACGCGAAATTTTACTTTTGGATTTTCTTTTCTGTCGATAAAATTTTAGGTCAAAGGAAATAGCGTTAACAAAGTCGACGCGAAAATGAACATTTCTCGATTGTTTTCGAGAAAATCGGATATCCCGTGACTGTCGCCTTGTATACTTACAGTGAAGCGGCGGCTACTGTAGCACAATTGTCTATTCAATTATCGACCGAGCCATTGTAAATTTTTCATAACTTGTTCAATTTCTACATTATTGGAAAACGAATATATATCGCGAATAAAAATTTTGTAAAATGAAATGTACATAATGTTACATATCTGTAACTGATTATTAAGTGAGCCGACGAAATTTTCGTTTCCCGATAGACATTTTTTAGTGTAGGTAGCGAGTTGATTACAAGAAAAGAATGTCACTAACATTATGAATACACCGTGCAATATTAATTATAATAACTAGTATAAACACATAACTGGTGTATTACGCAGTGGGCAATTATTTAAAGCCCAGACACTTAATGTTTAAAAAAAAATAAACAAAAACAAAAGTAACCGATTTAAAAATGTATTTTTTTTGAAAAATTTAATATTGTTTTATTTGATATCGTTGCAATTTTAATACGTAACGACAGCTTTTATGGTATCTTATATAATATTAGTATATAGTCGGTATCTTTAGTGAAAAAAACTTGTAAACATTTATATTACCCGCTTCCGGGTATAGAATTCGAAATACGAATTGCGAAACGGGTTTGTTAGCTACCTAGGTGTAATATATATATATATATATAAATGTGTGTGTATATACGAAACACTGTAATTTCAATGAAAAAGTTAACGGGACGGGTTTTCAGTGCGTTGGACACGCTCTAGCGAATTTGTTGTGAGGCGCCGAAAACCCGAGACTTTTAGTAAATTAGTAATCATCGACTTAATTGTTTCGAACCGAAACAATGAATAATTCACCGGTCGGTTCAGGTTTAGAACAGCTGCATATGCGCGCGCGCGCATATACACACACACACACACACATACACACGTATATTGGACCATTTTGCACAGTGACCGGCCAAGATTAATATATTATTAAATTAACCAAGAAGATCTTCTCATTATGGACGCTGTGAGTGCTGACACCGTTTATATATAGTATTATGTAAATAGGTATCCCGAGTAAAATGGCGATCGGGAAAACAAAAATATCAAAAATGGGACACTGCGAGAAAAATTATAAACTAATTAGACGAGATTATAACGCGCATATATGGACTATTAATTGTAGTTCGTAACGAATAACCTTCATTTTTTTTGGGTAAATTTTGTTTGCGAAGAAAGGTCCCGGTACGAATAAATTCGTGAGATCGTCGACGATCACGTTTTATCCTAAGATAAAATATAACACGATTGCGTGTACTACGATCATGATCATCGATCGATGCAGCACAAAATACATTTTTATGTTTTATACGTAAACTACTATAAAATATTTCCACCGTATGAGTGATTTTTTGTATACACGTTTCTCTCGTCGTTATAATTTTTTCTTATTCTTATATCGCTGTAACGAATTTTTGTAAGTAATAATGTTAATGGCGTTGATTAAGCAAAACAAATTACAAAAATTGTGATTCAAAGCTAAAAACGTCGAAGTGTTTGAATACGTTTTTAGTCGGACGTATTCGATGTTCGTATTTTCGTCCACGTACTAACTTGATTTCAACGTATTTCGCTAATTTTATGTATACGTTTCTCTTGTTTGATGATAATTGTATATATATACGCAAAACTGTTAGCCGGTGGGTGGCGCAGTACGTACTGTCATCGACGGTGTACACGAAAACGCAGTCGTTCGGTCGTCGTCGACGAGAAACAATATAAAATATCGGCCGATCTTCTTCGTCGTCGTGACCACTCGGATCGGCCGACCTATATATCCACCGTGCATCTCGTATAAACGATACGCGTATTATATTATGTATTATGTATGTGTAACGCGTACGGACGTCACGTCGACGTCGGACAATGTTACCTTTCTATATGTACGTACGTACGTATGTATGTATTATCGATCTGTGCCGAGGGTGCGCGTTCGTTAAATATTATATTTATTTAGATATATTATGTATACGGTCCCGTGCCGCTCCGGTAACGCCCGTTACCTGTTTTCCGGTCACTATAATTCGGCGGTGGCGTCCGTATTATTATTATTATTATTATTATTGTACCGTACACGGGCTCGCGGACGATGATCCGAATGTCGCCGCTGCCACCGGCCGTGGCCTCCGAACCGCCGCCACGCGCCTTCATTGTGTCAGATAGGCATAACTCCGCGGGCGTGTTCACCGCCCGAGTTTATTTATTTATTTATACGTCGTCCTACGCGTCGTTTTTCCTCGTCATTCCCGTCGTTCGATTATCGCGCCCGGTGGTGTCAACGTGTCACACACACACAGTGTATGTGTGTGTACACGTACACGATTTATCGATCCTTCAAACACACACACACACTATCAATTCGACGCTCTTTCTCTCTGTCACTCGAGGCATGTCTATCTGTCTATCTATCTACCTATCTACGAGCGTGTTACCACCTCTGTCGTTTCGTATAATATATATATATATGTGTGTGTGTGTATGTGTGAGTATGCGCACGGGCGTAGCGCCGCCGAATGATTTATCTCTATCGTTTCGCGTACACACGGTTTCGCGTGGCGCCGCCCAGGTTATCGCGCGATTTTCAGAGTTTCACCTCCCCTATCCCGGACACTTCAAATATACGCGTAACCAAAAATAAACCAACAAAAAAAAAAACGCGCACGCGCGCCACACCCCCCCCGCGACGTGTACGAATTTTAACGAATAGCAAAATTTATTTGTTTTTTCCGCCTCCTCTACCGCCGAATTGTCGTTCGTTTTCGCCGCGCCGTACACGATAACGTGCACGGGCCGCCCGTATAAAATACCTCGTCGGCGCGGCCCGAATATAATACGACCCGAGTATAATTTAAACGTGCCGCAATTAGTACGCCCGCGCTTTATAGACGATTTAATGTCACCGCGGGGCTCAGGCCTATAATCGTCGTAATATTATAATTATCCGTGTTGTATACTACAATATATACGTACGTGTACCTCATATAGCACGTGGAGCTAAACGCTCGGTTTTTACGACGGGCGCGTCGATATAATGAGGAGAGGTGGGGGGGATGAGACTAGAACGGTTTCCGTACGCTGGCGTTTAACCAGAATTATTGTAATTTTCCCGTAACTCGAAACGTGTTATTGTCGTTGCCCGCGGCTCGTTATTAAATTTAATCCCCCGAGGTTCGTACGTAATAATTACGCGATCGGCGCACGTCGCCGCGACATTTCGCGGGTTCGCACACGTCGCGCGAGCTTGAACGAAACCGTTGTGCACCCTATCGTACGGTTTATAAGTAACGGAACCGCGAAAACACGATGCCCTCCAATCAACTCGAAATGTTTACGGTTTTTATACAGTCGTTGAACATAGTCCGCAATTGGCGTACCCCGACCTATATACGCGCCGTTTTAACTAACGTTACTGTGTAGCCCCGCGGTCGGATGTTACGGTACGGGCGCTAAAACGGAAATCGGTCGAGAACGTAGCGATTTTCGGTTTTGGTCCGGGGGAAAATTCCAAGGTGATCCATTCGGACACATTCGTGCGCCGCGCGTAAATTGTTTAAGTATATTTAGGTATATTCGTATACTAGCCCGAGTAAAACAAATTCGGCCCGAAAATTAAATTAGTATTCCTTTTTACGCGTTGTTTATTTAAAACTGACACGAGTAGTATCGGTACTTTTGTAATACACGTTATTCGCTGTGGGAGAAGATTACTGTGGGTTCCAGAAATAATAATAAATATGCACCGCACGAACGACTCGTTGTGATAGGAAAAACATACAGAGCGAGTTTATTATTAAACACTCGAAACAAATAAAAATAACAAAGGTATTTTTCAATATACATTACTCACGTCCTGTTGTTGTTATTCAGCACATAATTAAAATATCATACCTTATGGCTTATACGCTAATAATATTGTATTACAATTATAAAAATGGTGTAGTACCCTTTATTAATATTATTATTTGTTTTTTTTTATTCGTGAGATATTAAAAATTACATTTTTTTAAAATCAGGATCGTCGCCGAACTGCGTTTTTCTATTTAAATTATTATAATTATTTCATTATAATACTACTTTTTATCTCCTTTCTACACACGTGTTTCTATACCAAAAATATTCAAAGTTTCTACTCGACCTCAGCTTTTTTCTGTAATATATTATATATCCAACTCTACGGACTATTATGCTTTTATTACAGATCTGTTATGATTAAAATAGCACGTAATACGTTTGATTCTTACATTCACTTCGAGAAATTCTTGTTTTATCCGTCAACTTTACACACACACACACACTCATAAAAATATACACATAGACTATGGAATTAGTTAGTTCCTCAACATATTATATTTTTCATTTATTATCATTGCGTGATTTTGGCTACGACGGATTATTATTATTTTTGTGGAAAATTAAATTTACTTTCTTCTGAAACGTCAACCATTTCGCATGTACCTATTAATAAATTAAAGTAACATATAACCGTACAAAATAAAACAATATCATATATAATAAACATTATATATATAATTATAACTATTTATTTCCTACGTTTTGACGTCCTTTTTGGAGTATCTGAGAACGAAATTTTGTTTGATAGTGAACCCATTATTTCACTCAAAGCTATTTTCAAAGCTAAATTAGCGCAAAAGAGCATAACAATACTGTTCCACCTTCTCAGTTAGCATTATGTTTACGTATAAAACATGTATACGTAGTGCATAATGTACTATGCTCATATGTATATATATAAATAGTTTGTAATTAGAAAGGGGGGTGATGACCTTTCAGTAAACTGAATGAACTTGCGCCGAATCGAGTTACTAGTGACAATTCCGTCGAAAATCCAGAGGTATATATTTGTACATTATATTATAATATCATAGGCGTTCATCGATGTTAAATTACTGGTGCGTATCAAAAATATATTTTTGCCAAAGTATACGTCACTTGGTTTCACCTTGGTTGTTTTATTTTATCTAGATTTTTTATTTTTTTCGTGATTCAGGCTTAACCACACGGGTCGATTGGTTATCCCGTACGTCCTAATATATTATTCAGTATGAATCGGCTGATAAGAGAGAACGAAAGACGACGAGCGTGTGTTTGTGTGTGTGTGTGTGAGAGAGAGAGAAGGATGGAGGGAGGGAGGGAGAGGGAGAGGGAGAGAGAGAGAAAGAGAGAGAGAGAAAGTGAGATTGCTAATACTGTAAGTTGTTTGGTATCTTATTTTTAAAACTCCCAGAGGACATAAATTGAGTCAGCTGTCGGATTTTTTCACCCAGAGAAGGAAAAAAACTGCATGTAAATTAAACTGTGACCGTAACGATTGTAATTCTTTTCTTATTTATAACTACACACATACACACACACAAACGTACGCATATAAATATATATTATCTTCCATCTCTTTTTTTTGGGCAATGAAGTCTCAATAAACCTATGGGTTTTTTTTTATCTGCGGTTTATACATGAAATGTGTACGGACGTCAATGTGTGCAATCCGTTTATCTGCAGGCAATGGCGTTTTCGTGTTCAGCTGGATATAAGAAATAAATAAAAAAATGTCTCGAATGGTTTCGACGACGGTTTCAGGAGATAACATTAATTTTACAGCGACGTACTATTTACCTTAAAAAAACCGTTGCGCATACGAATCGCGTTTCGACGACAGCAATGTAAAAACTAGATCAAATAAATGCTATATTGGCAATAATGCACGCAAATGAAATATGTGTGATGTAATTGAATATTTTAACTTAGGACGACTTTAAAAGAGGAAAAATACTAAAAACAATCATAATACTTTGACCGGTACGATTACAGTTGTGTATAATGTCTATAAAATCATTGATATCTCTTTTTTTAGAAATATCCGAGGCGGTTTTTCAAATTTCATATTTCTAATATCGGTATAATTTATCAATAATTATGTTTTATACCTCAGAATATGTATCGAGGAGTTTTAAACTTTAAACGAAATTAAAATCGTACTTACCGAATTCCTATGATTTTATCAGAGCGACCGGTTTGTTATTAAAAATGAAAAGGTGGGATAATATTATACAGATACACTACGGACGCTATAGATGAATACATTTATATTTTATATCTACAATACATATATAAACGTAGTAAATTTTCGTTTTTTTAAAAAAAAAACAGAGAAAATTGTCCCGAATAATGTCTCAAACGTTTAATATAAAAATAGCGCTTACAATAAACACTTACATCAATCGTCAACCGAAGTAAATGCAAAAATAAATAAGAAATTTATCACAATTGTATACGACCGATCAATGTTTCTCAAATATGAATAAAGTAGCGACTCCTTAATACAATTATAAGACGAAGAATAATATTTTTGTAATATTATTATAAAAAACCAAGGCGGACGCATTCGCACCGATGCGATGACGGCACACCCTTCTCTATAGGCGTCCTTGATGTATGCCATACGGTTTTTTTCTTAAGTGTCTGCAATTAAGGCTATCAACAATAGTTCACTGGAAATTTAAAACGCCAGTAATAATTGAAAGGTTTTAGACAGTCTATACAATTGTGGATATTTCGAATAGCTTTTAGGGCGCCCTTGATGAAAAATCGAAACTAAGACAAGTCCTTCGATATATTTTATACGCGACCCTTTTAAATAATAATCATCCACGAATTAAAAGTTTTATTCGAATTATAATTGCGGGTATTCTTACGTGCTGACATCAAGATAGAGCAATAATTATCTAAGTTCGGAGCCCGCATTTATTGTTATCGTATATTCCAACGATTCGTCCAAAGTGACGAAGATATTTATATAAAAAATATAAATAAATAATTACACGGTGACGTATTTAGCGTCGAACTGTTTTGTCGTTTCAACGAAAACGTATCGTAGCGATACGTTTATATTTATACATGTTGTGTGTGTGTGTAAAAAGAAATAAGTTGAAATTTTTAAACGAAAGCGTCCCGTTATACTTGCCAAAATACATTTATATTCGGATGATATATTACGAAATTTATATACGTATATGTGTGTGTATGTGTATTATACGGTTCCGTTTGTTCGAAGCGTACGAAAACAGGCTGATAACACAAAGAACCCTTACTGTGCATATATAATGCTATACACTCAATCGTTATTACGGTACATATTGAATAGACGGGGTACGGACGCGGCGCCGTTTGGGTGGATGAGAATTCGTTATACAGATATATGTTAGTGTGTGTGTGTGTGCGTAGTTCGGGTTATGCTAAGCGTACATCCTCTCTCGTCTTTCGTGATTAATAAAACTTTTCGGCAATTCGCCGGTATCAATGTGTTTTGTGTGTGCCTTTTCACCTACCCGTACTCTCGATCGCTATTGTCGCGCGCGCTCGCGAGTTCACCTAATAATAATTATAACAATAATAATAACGACTTCGACACTAAACGTTTATTTCGCGTCCGAACCTTCACATTTTCGATTTACGACGATTTATCTACGATAATTACATTATCTAAGCGTCGTCGTGTCCACCACCTAGTACCGAATGCGCGCTTTATTTTCGTCCTCGATCATTTCTCCGCGTTCACAACCTTCTCTCATCCGCTACCGTCGCTGCCGAAGCGTTACGCTGCACTTTTATCGCGAACGGGTCATTTCCAAAAATCGTATTTATCGTACGGTCCGGTTTCGCGACTCGTTGTCGTTATACGCAAAGCACGTTTGACAACCAATTCGAAAGATTAACGCCGTTTTTTGAATGATTTTCTTTATCGCCGCGACTGCGGCGCACTCCGCGAGTTTTTCTCTTCCAAGTTCGTTCGGCTTATTCTACGCCATTAAACCGAATCAAATATCCGCGAATGCCGTTCGCCATAAATTAATAACGTAACCAATTTTTCGATTTTTGTCGTTTATGTTTTATCGGTCCGTTCGAACCGCATGCCGTTGAATTTAATGTACTTGTCGTCCGGGGTTCACGCCATACTTTAAAAGGATCTGTTCGAGCTGCATACGAACACTATGGTAATCATACTCGTCACTATTTTATGCTCGGGATCATCAACCGATCGATTGCTAACATAATATCAGAATTCACGCATGTTTCGGTCGTACGTAATTTCAAGTATATTTAATGAACCCCAAAAAAAAAATCGAACGCGATGTTTCTTTTTTTAAATTATCTTATTAAAAAAATTTCGGCGAACGTTGTTTTAAAATTTTATAATAAAATACAAATAGTTCGTCATTAATTAACGTTTAGAACTTGTAAGAGCGGAATATTTAAAACGCGACATTTATCAGGTAATATTTCTCCATCTTCTTTTTGCTGGTGTTAACATTGAGAGTGTCCATTACGTTTACAACGTTTTTTTCCCAAATAAGTGATTCGTTATCTTCCTCTTATTTTCCAAGTTCATGCGTCACCCACTGTGAAGTGACACTTTCAAATGTTTTTATATTAAAACACGTGTGGCGTATAATTCGGACGAGTCCATTTTAATAAAAGGCGCGTTAACTCGAGTACAGTTTGGATATGGAAAAGAAAACAGTAACGATAAATAATATTATTTTCGGAAATTATTTCTATAAAAGCGATTATTATCGAACATAAAAAACGTACAATATTATGTGAAATGATAGCACAACACACACGTGTACTTGAATTGCCAATACTAAACTCCGTGTTACGCTTTTATAATAAAAAAATGATAATATTTATTTCATAGAAAAATATACGGAACTAAAAAGTTTTTATTTTGTATTTTTATTTTATGAACGTTTTTATGCGTTACACATCACGTTATAAGTTCAAGGGCCTTTACACGCTATACACATTATATACCTATTACTTTTCTTGTGTCGACTCCTAACTATTTTTTTTTCAATTCGACAAAGAAAAAGTTATTACAACTAAAATATGCGCGTACATCTATTGTACTGGGTGAAATATAATTTAATATTTAATATTTCATACGCTCGTTAGGCGTCAAGTTTGTTTACAACAGTTCGACATAATGGATCGTATGTTACATCATTTTTTTTTTTATTTTAATTACCCGCCTAATATATAACAGCGGTATATTCACTGTATTACTTGCGTATATAAAATAAAATATTTAAAAGGGAGAATAAACTGTATCGTATATCCTATATAATCTTTTTGGCAGTATACTCGTTTAACGACGACTAAAACGTGTATAAAATACGTTTAATAAAGTAAAGTGTTTTACCGTTTAAAAGCCGATTCAATAGGGTCAATCTTTTTTAATAAATAAAACTGTGTTCCCATTTTTTATTTTTATTTGATTTTGGTTATTATTAATCTTTGGATAAATAATTATTTTACATTTTGAACAAGTGGTTAACTCTTAAGACTTTTAGAAGGCTAGAAATTATTAGTTTGTTTTTATAAGTTATAACATTGTAAAAATATAAAACAAAAAATAACGATCGAATTTTTTTTAAATTTATATTCTGATTATTTTTTACAATAAATGAGTTTTTTGATAGATTTATAACAAAGTACAAATTATATTGATTAAAAAGGTCCTCTGTTTTATTAATTATTCATAATCGTGAAATAATATAATTATTTCATTTTGAAACGAACAATATTACTTATTTTATATTTAAAACTATTATTTCTTTTATAGTTATTAAATATAACTTCCGAAAATTTAGTATCAATTTTTAACTTAAAGTTTGGAGATTGTTCTTAGTTTCTTCATATATTATTCGTTTTTTTAACTCATTTACAATCATTGATTTGGTGTTTTATTTTAATTTTATTTTATAAACTGCGTATATTTTTGCATGTAGGTATCAAATGAAAAATTTAAAACATCTTATAATGAAGAAATATTCCTTTTTTTAATTGCGTGTGTACATTAAAAGTATATTTAAATTGTAAACCGTTAATTGTGTAAACATATGTGTCTAATAAAAATAATTTATAATATTCAAATTATTTTTATAAATATTAATTCTGATCGTATCCTAATTTATTATTTTTTTAAATAATTTAATTTAATATAAATGCTAAATTAAAAAAGTATCGTATACATATATATATATATATATATATGTAATATTTCCCATTGTTTTATTAAACAGTAATTGAATTCCTATTTAATTATATAGATCGACTTGATGAGCTAGTAATTTTTATTATTAGTCAAATTTGTCAAAGTTCCTTTTTGAAAGAAGTCAATCAAACAGAGGATGTTCTTAGAATATATTGCAAGTTCGTCGTTTTCCGAAAATTTTTTTTTGTTTATTTACATAATCATATCGAGAAATAAGTTCAATCTCTTAGAATCATATAATATATACAATAATATTTTTATTATTTGTTTTGTATATAAAATTACCCAATATTGTTAAATACTACCTAAATTTCCTATTAATCCACCAATTTTAAATAGAAGTTATAGATTTTCTTCAAATTAACACTTAATAATGAAACTTTAAAAACGTCGATGAATAGAAATTTGTTATTTTGTATTTCACGTATTTAGAATATACGTAATCTAAATACATAAAGAACTGTTATTTATTGTTGTACATCATAAAATTTTCCAATTAATATTTAATTTTTAAAATTAAAAATTTTTAATGTATAATATGTAATGACTTAGATTTTGTTGAAACATTCAAATATAAGGAAAAAATCGGAATGATAAACATTACGAATAATTAAACAATAGGGTTTTGAGTGGAATCATATATTATCACAAAGTCTGTAGCTTATGAATGATTTTTTCAAATCAAAATCGTAATATTTATTGTGTGCTTTAAAAGTGATATTTACGTATAAATGTTTAGACGTGTTGAAATTATTTCAAAGTTTTTTTTGAAAATTCACGATTGATTGGACACCTTATACTGTGTATGGAATTGATACTTAAATTTATACTCTACCTTACACAAATGGAAGGGATTACATTAGGGTCTTATTGTGTAATCCCCCTACTTCTGTAACATAAAATATGAATGACCTTGTAGGTTTTTATAGTGCGAAATGCGTTTTTCTTGAATAAAAACAAGAATAGTTTTTTTAGAGTTCTTATTTAAACTAATACAACTTTATACCTGTCTTAAAAAGATTCTGACACGATTTCTAGAGTTAATCTAAATAAACAGAATTAGAGTTGATTCGAATCAGCGTTACTTTTCTGAGAAGTATTATGTGTCTTGTAGGTATATAGACTGATCGAATTATTGTCTATTAAACTGAATAATAATTCTAGCTCGTAAGTAAAAAGCGCCTTTATATTAAAGATAAATTGGAAGAAAATAATTAGCCGGAGAAAAGTTTCATTATATTTTCCAAAGAAATAATTCATACGTTATTTTTTTTTCGTTATTTTTATTTCAATAAAATGAAAAATAAAAATTATATATTATGGACGATGGGTAATATGATTATTTCTTTGCTGAGGTAAATCGATTAGAGAGAACTACTGAAGTTTTTAATGTAATTCTAAATTGGTTATGGAAATTGTTTTCGCGCCATTGTCTACGACGTGGTTTTGATTAGTTATTACAAAATACTCGGTCTTTCGAGATCGATTGAAGTGGACGGAACTATAGAAACGTATAACAGATAGGTATGGGCAATTCTTCTTGAATTATTGACCTACGCGAACACATGGTAAGAACTTATGTATAATTAATAATTATAAGCTTAGTCAGTTTAAAGTGTTTTATTTAATAAAAACAAAAGACAAATTTTCAGACTAGACATCAAAATCTTTTATAATTAAATTGTCAATTCCTAAAAGGAATACGTAGGCAATTTATGAATTAAAAAATATACTCGTTTTTGAACTATACTAAGATAAAATCACATATTTTGTATAAAATATTGCCTAATTTTAATTAGAAGTACTATAGATTTGGATTCTTTATCATAGTATTCGGAATGGGGGTTACAAAAAATGGAGACTATAATATTATATATACATGGTATTCATAAAAGTTTTAATTGGTTTATTTCAATACGTTCATGTTTGAGTACATTATCGTATAATAATAATATATTTTTAAAATTTTTAAACACTATTTGTTTAACCAAGTCAATAAATGGTCAACGAAGTAATTAATTTATTATCTGTAATTGTTTTTGGAAATACATTATATTGTACTTTAAATAATTTACTAAACATAATTAACGGAATATTATTTTTTAAAGTTTAGTTACACCAATGGTACATATAATTTTGGATTAGCTAGGTAGTGTTTATATAATTTATATACAAATTGGTTTTTTTTATTTACACGCAATTATGATAAGGTTCGATAACTTTATTAAGTTACGATGACGCGCAAAATATTTAGTAGTTTGATTAAAGTGGTGTTCAAATCATATAAGGTTTCACAAGGTCATTTATTTTGTTTAAAATTTCAACAAGAACTTTCAAGTTTTTAAAAATTTGATCCTCATACAATATTAAAAACTGAAAAAAATTAAAAATTAATAAACAAACGATTAATATTAAACGGTTTAAACGTATTTGATTGAAGATTTAAAAAACCTATTGATACGTTCAGTTTTAACTTTTCTAAAAATTTTGGTTTGTCTTTATTTAAGAAACTAGTAGTATATAGAATAGCATTTTCAAGAAGGGGAATGTAAACCAAATCGACATCGATCGAATCAAACAACCCATTTACAAATATAAAGCTATCAGATATTTAACTAGGAATTTAGCTGAGAATAACGTTCATTGTGTATCAATAGTTGCAAATTTAGCTTCTAAACGAACAGTGGCGTCAGTACAGTACCGCCACGAAACACGGGCGGTATTCTTTAGAAATTAAAAAAAGTTTACATCAAGCGCTGATTTGTAATAATGATGAGACAAAACAAAAAAAAAACGATCGACTAATGTCGTCGTTAATTTCTTACGGAATACGAAAATGCGTTAATAGCGCTTTTCTGGAAACCAACACCGACGGCGCAGATGGTTAACAAGCGTGACGTGACGGGTGCCTGTCCCTGCGGAGTCGGAATAATGGATAGGTTACCGATTCGGACATCTAGGCGGTCGCGGACAAAGCAGAATAACTGAGATGCGATCTTTTATACGAGATATCTGCGCTGGGCTTTTACGTGATAAGTAGCGCCAGTAATTCGACGCGGCGTATTGCCCCGACTCCGAAAGACGGTGTTACTTAAAATTGGAAAGCGGACATGACGGTCGTTATCGATAATGTGATCACGGTTGAGCGTTCAATCCCATTTATTCCGACAAAGACAAATATCCCGGGTTGAGTTGACGTTGTTTATGGGGAAAAATCTTAAAATAAATTATCGCGAATGTATCGCTGCGGTGTTTATGTATATTGTACACGACCCCGCCACGTATGTATGTTCATGGCGTGTAGTAATTGGAAATATTGGTTCTTGGAAAACTGCACACACCGTTTTCATTTTTGTATTCCCGCTATTTGAGATTCGCCGATGCTTATACGCAATAAATATTCTTTCAAGTAGTTTTCTTTCGGATATTATATGTTCAAATTAATTCATTATGAGTGTATCTCGTAAAAATACGCGGTATTCCGACACCTTATATATATAATTCGTATATCGCTATGGTAAATTATCATAATAAATCGATTGTCGATTTGGTAAAATCAATGATTTGTCGTTTCCATTTCAGTAATGTTTCGTATCGGGAACCGTTATTACTTCTTATAGTCCGTATATATATATATGTAATGTAGATGCGCGATGACGTGAAAAATAAGAAGATAGTATATTTTTGAAAGAAACAAAAATGAACAATGAAATTACGTTTACCTATATATTAAACGTCACGATAAAAACGAGATTATTTCGGAAGCGATAATTTATTAAAAAAGTAATTATCGTTGAGAATTCATCATTCAACGCGCAATAACGACCGTGGCGTAGTCATAGCCACTAGAGGAACACAATATTTTGTATATAACTATGGGGTCTGTGTAGATTATTTATATATATATGTGTGTATGTGTGTGTGTGTTTGTGTACTTTTACTACGGAACGAAAATAATGGTGGCGTGCGGAGTGCAAAAAATGATGACGACGATTTCTTTTCTTATTCTTTCTTACTTATTTTTTGCGGATGACATTGGTTAGAAACGTATTACAGACCAGCCGACACGGATGAGTGTGTCATAAATAACGTTGATAGTATTAAAATTACTTTATGAAACGTCTTTGTTGAAGTGTCAAATAGAGTGCGGGAGAGGATAGTGTGTGCGTATCATTGTAACAACCGTACGCGTGGCGGTCGCGTTCCGGAGCACGAGCGTGTCGTCGTCCCCTCCCTTCACATCTAGCCCGCGGTTTAATTCCTGTAGGACGAAAATGGGACACGCGAGGGATAACGGGGTGACGGAACGGGACGTATACATATACGACACGATGTTTGTTGTGGTTTATATTAGTTGTCATAGAACGTATACACGCCACAACGTATAAATATAACATAAACATATACGTAACGATACACGTATGTGTATCGGAGGGACACGCCACTGTAAAAGTGCTTTACCAGTTCTTCCAGCGTCCGAATACAACTTTTCCGGTGTTCGGTATAAGACGGAAATGATTGTAGACCTTTTTTCCTAATCCGAGAAAAAGGTTCACGATGACGTTCTTATGCGTCGTGGATCTGTCAAACACGGTCCTGATCGGGACGGGATTACATATAGAAAAAACCTGGTCCGTATTTTTCGTTATGTTTGTGTACTCCGTGTCTTTGAAAATACCGATAAATTTCAAAAGTAAAAGATTTCGCATAACCTGTGCGTAATTGGAAGAGAGTACAATACGCGCCACTCGACGACAATATGGAAAGTGGGAGAACAAATTAATGGCTCATTTGGTATCTACGATCAACGTAAACACCGTTGCGCACATGAGAATCCAAATCGCACGAAACGTTTCCAACGCTTTTATAAATCGAAAAAAGAATTTCAAAAAAACAATAGCATTTTATTATCGTACATTTTATTCGATGTTTCGTGTAATATACAATTACGTTTTCCCCGTTGTTCATTATTAGATTTTTGAAATACGTAAATCGAAATTTGTATTTTTAGGATTTTTAATATTGTTGTTATCCTAATAGGTTTTCGTCGTTTATTCGTCGAAAACGGTTTTCAATAATATTATATAGTCGTATTAACATTGCACATATTTGGCACACGGTCAAAATTGTAAATATCGGAGAATGTATAATGAATGAAGAATAATTTGTTCAGTTTTAGTTATTTTTTTCAGTTGGCTACGTTGACTAATTTGTGGAACGTAATGCCAACAAAATCTATAGTTATAATCTAATAATCCTCCTGTTTTTATTAATCGTAAGAATGTTTTTGTAATGAAAAACGTATAGCCATAAATTTATGTGGATGATTAAACGTTGATTGTTTTTATTCAAACTCTATTCCTCGCGTGTAAAAGCCATTCGTGTACCGCGGTTTCATGTATCTAGTTATAAAATTAATGTTTCTAAAACCCCGTTCAAATTATCAATAATATTTTAGCGTATATTTATCCAAGTTTTTCGCTAATAATAATATACCGAGACAAACTTCTAAGGATGTAAATTCAATTATTCCTCGTGTGCACATTTTGGTAGTTTATCAAATGCAGTCGGTCGGACACGACGTAGCACGTGTACGCCCGAAGTCAATGAAATCTAATTACACCACTTATTGTTAATAACGTCGTAATCAATATATGACATGATTACATGTTTCGATGCCTGTATTTTGTATATAGTTTGTGTATAATAATATCTCGTTAAAAACTTGATTTTGAAGACCCAATTCTCGTGGATTGTTAATAACACGGCGAATAAGTTTGAAGAGCGCGTACGAATCCAGGGCCCGCTCATGAGGATGACGTGGCCGTTATATTCATTCTTCTTCCCTAAGGTAATTTTTTTTCAAATCTGACGTTTTAGCAGTTTAATAAGAAGCCTATATATATTTGAATCATTACTTAGTTCCATTTCAATTGACACATTACGAATCGTTTTTATATTTTTCGAAATCCTACTTTAAAAAAGAAATGAGGTAATATTGTAATTAATTTTGAAAACATTTCGTCGGAACATTTCTAGAAATATAAATACAATCTTGGACCACAATAGTGTCATCAGAACCAAAAATTCATAAGCTTTTTAAAAGTATGCATTGAATGTTTGTCAAAGTCGTGTATATTGAATCGATTCTATTGTATAAATATTTTAAGTATATAATGAGTTTAAACTATAAATGTAAAAGACGGTACATGAAACGAATTCGATTTATAAGATTTTATAAGATCCAAAATATTTACCACGGAATATCAGTGAAAACGTTTTCTTTTCATTAAAAGTCATATTTCTATTGTAAACAAGGAACTGTAATAAGCCGATTTCGAGTGATTCTTTCGAATGTCGTATATCGATTTATTTTGGACCTTCAGCTATGAAACCGACGAATCATTGTGAACAACGTTATTGGTATGCATATCCACAGTATTGGAAAAATTTGATCATACCACTGGTGCAAATTGAATACGAACATATGCCCCTTTATTTCGTCGTATATTTAATCGAAACAGCGCGAGAAGTGCGTAATACAATACGATACGGAAAATATATATCGTAATTTACCTATAATGTTTGGAGAATTGATTCGAACGGATCAGACGCTATACCCTATTATTTTTTTTTTATGTTTTTTTACTACGCGTTATATTATATACATACACCTACTATATCACACACACAAACATTGTAATACGTTGTGCGATATTCGTTTCAGGTTCAAATAATAGCGAATATATATGTATATATATATACATACGCAGTGCGGTAAGGAGGGAAAATGTCTATGTGTATACCATGTAAAACCAGAAATATCCAATAAACCGGCCTTATAACCCCACCCAAAGAAAAAAAGTACGCGTGGAACGCGACACCGATTTTCAATACAATAGAATATTTTCAACGGTACGGTCGCTACGTAGGGTTTTATCCCTTCATAAACGTATATATATATTTTTTTTCTTTAGATTATTGGGACCGCTTAAGAAAAACCGTCAAGATTTACATGTAGATGTCTAGCGCACTCGGCGGGTTATGAGCTTATGGCTGTACATATATATATATATACATATATATATATACACACATACACACGTATAACCCCGAAAAGCTGTATCGTTTGAACCACTTTTGCTCGAAGAGTGTGCGAACGTGTCGTGACCAAATGGCACACTTGGTTTTTATCGTTTCGATCCGAGGACAAATATCCCAGATGGGGTTTTCTACTCGAGTTTTTCTTTTTACTAAGTCGTTCCTGTCCCCGCTCCACGTCGTCTCATATACATAGCAGTCTCACGCGTGCGGGCACTTTACCTGCTTATGGTGTTTTTATACAATCGTCTTCATAATGCCGTTATCGCGTTATTAAAGTGGTGCTCTCGGTTTCTATTTCTTTTCTTTCTATACGCCGTCTCTTGTTCGTAAACTCCGTAATAACATTGTTTAGCCGAAGTAGAAAGGCCGTCTTTGCTCTACCCGTCATCGGCCATCTAATTAAGGGGTTCCATTATAATAGTCGTTTTACGTGCTCGAAGTCGTAACGTCTATATTTAATTATTATGTTAATTAAATAAATGGGCGGAGTTTTAGGGGAGAATCCGATAATTAAATTACGAGATAAAAGAGTAAAATGCTTAAACGGATAATTTACCGAGTAATTTTTTCTTCCGTTAATGAACATTGGGTAACAAATTTCTTTTGAATTAATTACACTTTGTAATAAATGCCGGTTAGGTCGTTGATTTTATAATGAACAGATTAGCAATGACACGGTTATAATTGTTTTGATATATAAATAATTAATGTCGAGGAAGTTCCATAGAATACCGAATACTGTTCCCAGTTTAATTTCGGTGTAAATCGTCGAAATATTTCGAAATCATTGTGACGACGAGCGAATATCACTTGTCGTCGTTGCTGTTGTCAAAACCAGTTTTATGACGATGGAATATATTATTTATAATCGTTTGGTCAAATGGCATCATTTCACGGAATAAATTTAAAATATTTGATTTTCAATTCATTAGTACCGCTGTTTTTCTATAGAATATGTAATCAAATATGTACGTTGCTCATTAGCATTACCATACGCTGTCACTGTAATTGAGTACCTTCTTTATTAAAAAAATAAACGCCCTTTTTCAGTTCTTTTTTCATATATACCTATCGTACCACAAGGTATAAATTATACGCTACCTAAATAAATAAATTATTATAACAGGTCTACAAAATAAATTAATTTTTATTTGTTACGTATCGTTAAGTTATTGAAATTGAATACGCTCTCTATATCTGATATTCTGTCGAGTTTATTCGCGATTTTATGTATTAGTTGTAATTTTGTAGGTATAATAACGAATGTATGTTTAATAATTATAAACGAGTGTTACGTTGTTAAAAAAAAAACCGAAAAGAACGCGGCGCGAAAAAATTTACTTATTAAAGTTAAAGGAACGCATGTTTAGTGGCGATCGAACAGGAAATTTATAATACGATAAATAATTTTTGTCTTATTGTGTGTGTATGTGTGTGTGTGTATGTATGTGTGCTCGCGCAATAATTTAAATATTAAAATTAATAATTGCATACACAATTATACTACACGTTACGGTATTAAACGGAATTTCTCGATATCGTAATGTTTGTACGCGTGTTCATTAAATCGACCACCATATATTATAATGTATTCGAACACAATTATCGTCGTTATTGTACACTACATAGTTATATCACCGTTGGGTATCGCGGTATGATAACGAACACTAAATTGTGATCGGTGCGTATATACGACGAGGGGATGTATTGCCAATCTGTGTGACATACGTCGACCACGCGCTTATACTCCGATTATTTGATAAACGGAATACGTGTGTGGTGTCGTCCGGCCGAGAAGATTATATGCAGTCGCGAGCGACTGTCATTTTAAAGCCGAATAGTTTCTTCGTCGGGCGAACTGATCGGGGGAATTGTTATGTGTATGTACAGCAACACAATCGTGTCAATTACGACGTAAACGATTTTTCACGATAAAATCAGCAAAGACGGTGTTCGAAAAAAGGTAGCAAACTAAAAACTTAGTATCCGTATACATTAAAATCAGTCGGCTAAACGAATCGCGACGAGTGGGAGGCTCAGATTTTTCCGTTGGTAGGAGGGATGGGTGTTAAGTGGGTTGGTTGAGGATAAATACATCATTAATTATGTTTAAGCGAATTTCGTAAGTTTCATTTCCAAACGCGCAATATAATCTATAGCGTAAATTATTCGTTACAACGTCATTTGACAATTTTAATCATTATACGATTTATGATACATTTTTATTTAAATCTGATATTTGAACTTCAAGTATCGACACGCACGTTTATAATTCACATTAATTATGTACTAATGAACGTACCTATTCATGTACGTGATAACAATTCAACGTATATAATAACGAATCTACAGCTTCGACAAACTTTAACTAGATATTTTTAAAAACTGTACGGAATTTCCTATACCAATAAACAATTTAGCGCGAAAATATATTTTTCTTTCGAAAGAAAATAAAATGCTGTCTTAGCTTTTTTATTAAAAAAAAATAACGAAAATTAAACTATTTGTCGATATGTTGAATTTGAACATTTGTTTACTTTTAATCCAAAGGTATTATAGTGACATTATCAAATGTATCATAAACATCATTGAAAACCACAATAACTGTTTTAGTGTGTTTGAAATATCGGACGTTTATTAAAAATCGGACGATTAATTAAAAATTATATAAATATATATATATATATATATAATGTGTGTGTGTGTATTATAATCGTAAAAAGTGGCCGATAAGTAATAAAAAAAAAGTTCAATCATAATCAACAAAAAGAAGCGAAGGAAGATTACCAATAAAAAACATTTCACTACGATTACGATTCCAATTTCATAATCCTTCACACAAGAATAGACGCGTTTCTAAAGTAAATCGAAGATACAAGGTCCTATGAGAACGCATGCCTTACAAACAATGAGTATCCATTGCGGAAGTTGAACGTTTTTAAAGACCTAGCACGTTTCTAATGATCGCCGTCGAAATTCTACCGAAACGTCCATCAGGAGCTTAATACAAGAACGTTTAATATTTTATTTACTCGCGAAACGGCCGTGTTTTCAATGCTCACGGCTATGGCAACTCACGCGAACAATAAATTCGGGACTGGAGGAAATGCGTAATAATAATAATAATAATAATAAACGATAATAGTGTGCCGAAGAAAATTTCATCAGGAGTACTAAGAATCGCCGGTATATATAGATTATAGGTATATAGAGTATACCTATAAATATACATATACAAAGGTACAATCACACACACACGCACACACACACACACACACACACACACACACACACACACACACACACACACACACACACAGATATACACACTATATATAAATATATACACAAAAATAGCGGTGGAATCTTGGTAATGGTAGTAGAATTCAAGAATGAAGTTAGTAAACTGCTACAATAAAAAGCGCGCCGGGCAGATCGTTAGTGGAAACAATAATTTGTTTCCACAGTAGAATTTAATATTCAGCCTTTTCCTACCCGTCGCGCTCTTCTTTCTCATGGCCGCCGCCACATTTACACACCTCCATTGTATCGCATCGTGAACCGCCGTCCGCCCATTCACCGTCAACCGTTCGTCTTCAACCAAACCCACCGAACCTCCAAAAGCAGCCCGTCACACTCGACTTCCGTAGTTACCGTCCCTTTAACTTTTCCTCTATCCCTTTTTTCCTACTGACTACTCACGAGACTAACTAGTGGCCCATGTATTTCACGGTGGAATCTCCGATATTTTATAACGACGGTCGTTACTGGTTCATTAGTTTTCCTCCGGACTCCTGTCGCGGAAAATTAGCAAATTGCGACAGAATCCCGCTATGAATTCCGAGAAAAAACGACGATTTTATAGCCTTAAACACGTAAAGCCAGACCGTCTGTTTATTAATTTCGCTTAATACAAACGGCGGCTTTCGTGACGAAGGGGACAATTGTGCCGGCTACAGTCGCGTGCCTGGGTTATATTTGCCTTGTTCGCGAACTGTGCCTCAGTGCTGCAGTAGAGTTTTATGGATGTCGTGGATTAAAACCGGGCGGATTCCGCACAATCTCGGGGAATACTTATGTGTGGTGTTTTTATCGTCTCCGAATGCGAAATCCAAAGTTTTCCTGCTATTCACTACGCGCATATTTACGACGGTCCCGGATTATCGAAGATTTGTTATACAAGATCAGTTTCGTGTATTTAGCGGAGACGTGATGGGAGGGTGCTTTTTGTTCGTTATATATATATATATATATATGAACAATTTTGTTTTATTTATGGTATATATTTAATTTAGTTCCACGAGAAATACCACACGGTAGAGCCTACGAAAAATCATTCGCGATATTTCGTTTTAATAGAATATAGTAAAATTAATCCGATGTTTATTTAATAGTTGTATCTATGTCAAAATGAAAAACAAATATTTTTGCTGCCAGATTCGCGACGAGCAATACTTTAGATTTTATACAATAATCATAAAGCAAAAATATTAATCCAATAATTTCAAAACGAATTAGTTTGTTTAATATTTTGTTTTCAACAATAATTACTGGTATAATTTCTCTATTCTTGCGTTCCCAAGAAACGTATAACTTATAATTTTCGCAGACATTTTGAAGAAATTTATAATAACCTATTTCGATTAAATTTTAATGATTTAATTAAATAAATTTTTGAAATCTTTATTGAGCATACTTTTGTTATATAAAATTAATATAATTAATGTAATAATAAAAAAATAAAAATGAATATAATATAACGAATTTCATCGAAATAACGACATTGAAATTAATTATGCTGTATATATAAAAACCAACAAAAGGACTATTTCTATGGACAAATTTGATTAAAAATCAAAAAAAATTCGAATAATTATGTCAATAGTATAACTATAATGACAGGGGTACTATTTTCGTAATAGATAAAAAGCAAAATGCAATTATATTTACGAACAAACAAACGACGTTTTATTTAATTATATATATTTTTAATTTGAAATATTGTAAAATACGTCGAATATAATTTTGTTATAAACATTATAACAAAATTATATTAATAGGGTATTTGTTTGATTTGTTTATATTTATTATATTTATCAAAAGAAAATTTAATAGGAACAAATAAAAAATAAGTTGAAAAACAATTTTACATAAATATATACCCATCTATTTGTTTTTGCATACGTAACCTTTGATGAAAATACATTATTTGAATAAAAGTATACACATTAGGCATAAAAGTTTTAAATGAGAAAATTTTGCTTTTTATTTCTTTCAGTTAAATGAAAAAGAAAAAATAAGTTAAAAGCATTTGAACTGAATACATTATATAAGTTTTTACGGACTCTTAAAAAATAATTGCTCATAAGTCGGTTGGATACATTTTTATAATGTACGTACTTATCCCCGATTCACAGACAGTATATATAATTTATACATTATACATTTATTAAATGCCTACACCGTAAAAATTGATTATAAAGTTCTATTTAAAATGTTTAAAAATATTTTATCATTACAATCTATAACATTTATGGAATCGAACTGATATTTATATTAAGATAATTAAATTGTAATAAATATACCAAAACGCTTTTAATATTCAGTTCACTTTAAATAATTGAGCGATTCTAACCGATTAAAAAAAATATTTAGAAAAAAAATTGATACAGTCATTTTTTGTATTATTTTACGAAATTTCGTTAAAAATACGTTCGAGATAAATTCACGAGGGAACACTGTACGAGTATTAGAAAAATAATATTATATAATATAAATTGTGCTCAATCGGCGCGACATAAATGAATATTTATTTATATGATAATTAATCGTTATGAAAAGATTTATTTTACAATATATTTTTCGTGGTTTCGTAATATACATTATTTATGTGCGATCATTTTGGTATAATAAGTAAACTATATAAAGTGTGATGGTTAATATTTAATTGGAGACGACACTTAAAGATCCGAATGGATATTTTTAAATATATTTTATTTATAGTTTTGTTATCTATTTTTGTATTTGATTTTTTATATATTTATAATTGTTAAGCGTGCCCTTCGTATTTTTTACAAATGTTTACGAAATACAAATCGTATTATAACAGAGGTTATATATAATTATAATAATAAATGTCGAAAACAATATTTCATTTAAAACTTCGGCAAAATAAATTTAAATTAACCAAGAGATCCCGAGAGAGTTATTAATTAAATTTTGCGAAATTTCGGTGCTCTAGAATTCTAGACAATAGCTAGAATAATACCCACGAAATGATTGGAATATAGCGAAGTTATTCGTTTTATTAAAAATATGTTCCATTCGTTTGGCGCGTGACGTAAATAATTTAGTAATTTTTATATATTTGTCACGACTCAATAGTTATATTTATATAAATACTACGCCTATTTAGTGCTTGAAGATATACTATTACGATCTACAACTCTTTTTAAAATACAATAAAACATAAATAATAAAGTTAGTATCATTAAATTTAAATTCGAAATCGGCCTATACATATGAGAGTACGATATTTTCATTATTAATCGTTATAATTTAATAATAATTGACATCGGGAAGTCTGGCGTAGTTCTCAACGTATTCTTTTTTTGTGCGTATTCAATTTCCATATTTTTTTTTAAGTTTATAAATTATAATACGACGACAATGTTCGTATTAATCTGCGTATCGTATGTATACAGAAAATACGGAATAATTTAATTCGACATATAAGGTTATCAATTCATATATATTAACTACGATAAAATAATAACCGCAGAATATTTAAACATAATATACTCACCTCAAAAGATTGTTAACTTAATTATACGATATGTCATTTACATGAAACGCGTGGTAACACAAATATTATAAATTGAAACCGTGAGCGTAACCTTATTTTCGAAAATATTTTCATTTCTTATACAAAATGTATGTAACTAGTTGATGGGACAGTTTTTACAAATGTTTCGTTGCTTAAAATTTCTGTCGTAACCTTTTAACAAAGTGTGCACATACGTCTGTAAAATGTAATATATGTTTAATCGAATATAATGACGGTGTACTCGCTGACGAGAAAACGTAGCATCTCGCACAGAAACGTAGACGTTTCTAAGTTACATCTCGCAAGTATGTACGTACATATAAATAAACACAATTAGCGTAGTATACGATATTACATTTTATTCATACTAAATTACGTCCTATACAGAAATGTAAAAACGATTGAAATTTTGGCCAGTTTATAAGTACTTTTGGAGTTTTAGAGAAAAAAAATTGATTGAAAATGCATCGACAAAAGAAAAATTTCTCCAATTCTGTAACAAAAAACTGTTATTTATTTATTGTCATTTCTCTTCTTTGTCATAATTTATAGGGATTATAAAAAAAAAAACAATATTTTATTTATATCGTAATGTTTTTTTTATTGTTTATACGTCGCGTAAACTTTTTAGAAAATATGCATTTAAACGTATACATATTCACAGCTAAATTTCGCACTAACAAAATACTTTGACGATTATTTTAAGTTTGAAAAACACGACGGGCATTTAACCTCCCAGATCTATCCAGTGGACATGCCATGACATGTAAGCTGAATCAATACTAAAATATACTAAAATATAGTAGAACAGAAATTTACAAACGGGGCTTAGCTCCCCCAATGTGGATATTTAAACCCTTCCAATTTTATTCGGTTTATAATTCTATTAAGATAGTGGGAAAAATATAAGTGTATTTAAAAAAATATATCGTTTTATCCTCGAATGATTTATTGATATGATACTTACGTTGATTAGACGCTTATTATTAAATTCAAAATAAATAGTCATTCAAATAATCTCAATTTCAATAACGAGGTTCGTTTTAAAACACTTCGTACGCATGTGTGTCAATAAAGTCGACATTCAGGAATAAATGTTAAACGTTAAAAGGGTTTGACGTTATTATTACGAAAAATGTGGCGGCGTGCCCCTTGGCCTCGTGTTTTTGGAGTTATTATTGGAAGGATCTCTTCCTTATCGACGCCGTCGTTCGCAAAGATTTTAGACTAATTGCGTCAACGGTGTCGAGATGAGTCGACGAGTAATATATAATATATAATATATAATACGGATAATATCACCGCTGTTGACGATTCGTCGATAAAGAATAACAGGCCCGTAACCTAATTAGATATTGCGCGATCGTGTTTAATTCCGAGTTGTTTACGTCTGTGATCGATATCGTTTCGGAACGCATTTGGCGAAATCGGTGTCACGTGCATTTGACAGAATTGTCATTAAACGACATTATTACGCGTCGAGCGCCGGGCATAAATAAATAAATAAATATATACGTAATTTTATAGCAAGATGGTAGAGGTACATCAGATTCTATTCAAATGTGATTTTTCGGGCGGTCGTAATTATTGTTATTATAAGACGAACCGATACGACACGCGCGTTAAATTTATGAGTTTACGCGTCGGAACTAACAATAAGAGTCGTTTCGTCTCCAACACGGCCTCGTTGAGGGTAGAACAGCGACCGGGCGGGAGGGCGAGAGAACGGACGACCCAGCGGACGAGTGGCGGCGGGCTCCGTTAATTTTTGAACCGGGCTCGCGGAACGAACGGTTTTAATAAGCTCGCATAAATTCCGCGTGATCCCAACGATTCGTTTTTTCGGATAAGTGTGCGGCGCCGTTCTTATTATTTACGATCGCGTTCGATCGAACGTTTTCTTTCCGGTTCCGCGAACAAATAACCATACTATACGTCGCGCTCTATATATACATATATACGGTATTATTACAATATTGAATTATTTACGCGCGAGTCGGCGACGGGAAATAGCGTGTGCAGCTGTCTTTTCCGACGATATTCTAAACAACACCTCGTAAACGTTTCCGTTATACCGGAAGCGGACCGACATACGCGGAGTATTTCCCGTAGTCGGATGTTTAATGCCGAAAACTATCGCGTTGGGTGTTTTTATTATTCGTGTTTCGTGGTCACCGTCGTTGAACGTGTGCTTTTCTCTCGAAGCGCAAACTAAAATCGTAACAGAATCAACGAAAACTACGTTTATTTGTTGTAGTCACGAATGTATTTCCGCGCGAGTATTCGGCGACACGTGCACGCGCGTATATGATGATAATTACGGCAGGAATGACGGCGCATTAATGTTCGTTTAAAACGCGCGCGCCTACGAAAGGCACGAGCGAGCGCTTGCATTAACCGTCCCCCAAACCGTAAACGAAATGTCGCACAGTTTCGTGTCGTGAACAGATCGAATTCGTGCGCATTGATTGACGGACCGGTCGTAGGCGAATTGGCAATTATTTTAGATATTATGTAATCTCCAGCGGCCAAATTCGATTGAAATATTTAGAAGGCGAACGTTCGTTGTAGTCGACAATATTGAAGGATTCGTCGAAAATATTGACCGTGTCCGGGTAGACGGCCCTCCGATAGGCAATTTTGCTACAGTTGCTCGCTGCAGGTCCACCGTAGGTATACGCGATCGCAGGAACAGGTTATATCGGCGTCGAGATAGTGTACATATATAATAATATAATTATATTATTATTAATAATATTGTGCATTCAATTATTTTCATCGAACCTTCTGAGAAACGTTCATTTTATAAAGCTTTTATTAGGCCGAACGATATAGTGCCATTGACTTAAAACGTGTGGATGACAAGAATAAAAAACGGTAATATAGACGGCCGAAAATTCGTGCAAAAACCCTTCGGTCTATCGGGAAATTTGCCGTTTCCACGAACGAAAGATATATTATTTTTGAAATAATAATATTAAAAGGGACCCTCATGTTTTAACGAAACCGAGAAAATCGCGATCCATGTGATGGGCGTCGGATAGTAGGCACGTTATAGTGGTTCTCGGAAAATGACTATGCGTGTACGCGCTCGTAAAAAAAACCTAAACGATTTAAGGTAAAGGTCGTCCAAACGAAGCCAATTGGGATTTATTTAGCGATTTAATTTAATTTCCGTCGACATATTTTACGATTACGCACGATCTTATTCGTCGATAAGTAGACGGTTATCAGCTATCGTCGAAACATTTTTAAATCACTTTTCGACGCTCTCGGTATTTTTATTATTTTGGAAATACGTCACTGGACGTTATTTTTTCCGAGGAATTATAATTATTGAAATTACTTAACGCGCGTATATAAAATAATCGAGAAAAATAAAACGAATTAAATTAGATTAAAAAAAAAACAACCCGACCACAGGCGTTTGACGGACGTTATATTGTTTTTTGCGACTCACTAATGTCGGCTCGAACAAGTGTCGTTTATCATTATTATTGTAAATATCGGAACGACCATTACGTATAAACGTATTAAAAAAATGCAATTATCCGCAAAGATGGACGACCTCCATCATCGATGTTGTAATTTATAAAGTATTAAGTGTTTATCGAACGAATTCGGGGTAAATATAATTAAACACATTCAGGTGTTTCCACCCCTATAAAAAGTAATTTCCCGCTCTCGACAATTTCCTAATCTTCCAAGTATCAGATTTCCTTTTAACTTTTGCACACATCAATGATTCAGTTAACCGTATAATCCATTAAATGGATTTTATTTTAACGCTTTTGTACAAAAGTTTCCGTTTTATGTAAGATAATAATAAAATGTCGGGTATATAAAAAGGTGTATTTATAGTATTCCGAACAGCGTTAAAACTCCGATAAATTAAAAAACAAAAACAACAATCATGTGGTATTTTATATTTTTAGAATAATACGTAACTCTATAAATGTTGAATGAAAACACGTATACATTGTTTTAATTATTACGAATGAAAGAACGAGACGTATTTACTACGTAACAGACTACCTTGTTACGAAATTTAGCGCCGAATACAACGATAATTTCACAAACGGGTTTCGGGGAAAGGGAAGTTGTCGCGATTTCGTAAGCGATTTTTCACGTCCAATAAATTTAAACGGCAACGTTCTAAATGAGTGCAGAAATAATAACGGGTTTGCCGTTTTCGGGGCTCGGAATTAATTAAGATCGTAAATTTACGGTTAAGACCGCCGGAAAATCTTTTCGCGTTTTTATAAATTCGCTTCGCACTTAAAAATAAACGAACAAGCGGTTGCCTAATACTCGTGTATTACGTATAAATATACATTACACTTATTATATTTCCGAAACGTCAGCTTTTTTTTTTATAAACCGTACATTTTTTTACGCGGCAAGCGTTTAAAATAATAAAACAAAAAAAAAACCCGTAGTCATTCACCCTCGTTATTCGTGACAACCAATCATATATACATACATATTTATCTCGAAACTAATGAGAACTACGTGTTGGAATCTGTTCAGATCGTGTAAAATTTAAATATTGATTATTTCTGACGCTTCGTTCCAGGTCGAAAACGGTCGTACATAAATATCGCGTACACCATAACACGCGTGCGTGTCGCTCCGTGAATAATGTCCTATAAATTACCGAGGCGATATTATAATAATACCGTACTCCTTCCCAAGATGTATTATGTGTGCGTATATACATACATGCACATACGCGCCCGCGTTGTTTTTATTTTCAAACATTCCCCTTAGGGCGGTGGATGATTGGACGAGCGTTGTGTCTGAGGGTGTAATATAATTATTATCAACGAAGCAGTTCGTTGGTTTTGCGCGAAAAATTACACGGACGGCTTGTACATCGGAATACGTATGTATAGTATACATTATGTATGTTACGTGTTATTTCCTTTCATTTGGAGACGGGGCGAGGGATAGGATCGGATCGAAACACCAAGGAAAAATAAAAATGAAATAATAAAAAGCTCGAGACTATGAGGTATATATATATATATATATATATATATACGTACTATGCATAGACACCGTAGTAGCGATAAATTGACCGAAGTATATAAATATATGTTACGAAATGACGGGAAGACGGGATAAAAATTCTAACCTTAAAATAAGAGCTATTCATGGTATGTTATTTGTCACCAGGAATCGTCGTCGTTTATATAGTACCTGGGACTATTATAAAATGTTTATCTACACGTCACACTAGTATACATTGCGCGCGCTTAGATTTTCCTTTTTCTTATGTATCGTTTACGATTTTCTTGACAAATCGTCGAGAATTTTGAGTGCGGCCCCGACTTTAAAAAAATATTACGAACGTAACGTTTACCACGTTGAGTATTATAATTGACACGGAAGAAATAAATTGCGTTTCAAAGGTCCATCTAGGAGGAGGCACGCTTTATATATCGATTTATGTAATTCTTTACGCAACAACGAGTTACTGGACATTGTACGTGTTTGTATCAACGACGAAATCATATTCGAGTTATTTTTTATTTTATTTTCGGTGAACGAGATTTAGTTATAATTATATTATTAACAATACGTCTAGCTGCTAATTCTTGAGATTTACGTTTTATTTTGTAGGCGAACAAATTGCACACAGACAGATGCGTATAAACTATTGTACTATAAGTATGTATCGTGGAAAAATTTATATGCATCCTTCGACGTGCAAATAGAATAAAATAATAGAAAATGTGTGTTTAGGATACGATCGGGTAGTTAAACCTACTGAAATGCAGAAATATTGGGTTTGCGCGAGTATTTCACGTGCCAAAAAAACACCGTTTTTTTGCACTATATTTATCATTGTCCAATATCTTTGAGCATACACGTTATCATCAGGATTCTCCTGAGTGTAGAAATCGAGTCTCTACTTTGTTTTTTTTATTAATAAAAATGTTCTTATTAGTAAAATTCTATCCATGGTAGATTTTTTACACCGAGTGGTCGTCAACTAATATTAGTTCTTCGGTCCTATCCAGTATACTGTACATTGGAATAAATGTAATTTAACATTTTATGTCCCCATGTTTTAGTTATATTATGTTGTCGGTTGTTTCTCTCTCGAACTTTTAGTTGGCTTGGGATTTCGCGTGTGATCATGGTAGCTGACGGTGACTAATAAATAAATAAATAAATAAACAAAAATAAATATATATATTTAGTGGAAGAGAGAGAGAGAGAGAGAGAAAGTCGAGTTGTCGTCGGCAGAAATGATTTGTTGAGTATACACTCGTTAGGGACATAATTTGGGACGACCCCTAAACGTGGTCGCGGTGTACAAACTCGGGAAACCGTACGTGCCGGTTATTGCCGGTGACCGCTGGCAGAGTAGAGACGGCTGGTCGGGCGTGTGTGTTTGACGGACGGTCACGAAAAATATCTCGAGGTCTCGTATACGTACAAGAGAATTAAAACGCGTGTGTATTTTTGGTCTGGTCGGTCAGGGCACGTACGCCGCCGTGCAAAACGATCCGGTCGGCAAATAGAATGAAACAACGACAGCGACGGCGTTAAACGGTTGCTCAAACAAAAGCGAGTAACAACTTAGTCGGGATGGCCTCGGGGAAAATGAGTCAGATTTGCTAAAGTCCTGCGGCTTTCAATTAGGAAACGGACGTAGGACGGTCAGCTCTCTCTTTCTTTCTTCCCTCTCTCTCTCTCTCTCACACACACACACACACACACACACACTTTTATTTTCTCTCCTTCTCCTTATTATCTCTGTTTCTTCTTCGTTAGACGCGTGTTTACCATACATATGTTATATACACACACGTACGCATGCGCATGTAGAAATGACATTTTATGTCTTATACAATTACACACACACACACACACACACACACACACACACACACACACACACACACACACACATATACACAAAAGCGTAGGCGTACATATACATAATAATCGCATACTGTCGTGGACCATTAATGAATTCCGTTTCAACCGTAACGTTTCTGAATTATTATTGTCTTTATTTTTTTTTACCATCGTTCCATTTGCTCTCTTGTTTTTTTTTGCGATATTTTTCATCCACTTTTTTCTACTGGATTTTATTTGTTCGCCCCCATTTCGACGTAGCGCCGCCGCTCGTTATTCAAAGGAACTTACGGCTGCCGTAAACACTATACCACCTCACTACACCGCAGTCGCCGCCATCGTTGTGGTCTTGCTCTGTACGCGTCAGTCATTGAACGAAGAGCGGAAATAAATGTTCGAAGCGTTGAAATCTAGAGGAAATGTATTTGTGCGTGTTTGCACTTACCTATATAGCGAAAAGTATACAAAAAGTACACACAAAAAAATAATAATAAAAATATACATCCTATATATTACGTCCCTTGTTTAACTCAAAAAAATATGCAAACTGCAACGCGCGCCTGTATGGTGAAGATTTTCACTATGGTTTTATGGTTAGAGAGACAGCGTGCGGATGTGATATAATATTTTCGTTACATTGTACTTGATTTAGATGTTTTTATTTCTATATGCTTGACGAATAAATGTATTTCGCGCGACACATATAAATCTTAAAACATATAATAACAAATAAATAAACGAAAAAACAAAATGTTGGTTCGTGATTTTTTTTAACACGCTGTAAAAACTAGCAAAACTAATAAAAAGGATTTTTTATTTTTAATATATTTCGTATTTTTCGTGGTAGGGTGGGAGGTAGATGGGGTGGGGATTATAAATCGTAACGTAGCGCCAAACGAAACAAAACAATGCAGTTATACTTGTATTTACTATCCGGCGGTTTATAAATATATCGGTGGAATATTCGAAAAACGAGTATAATACATTTTTGTATTGATAATGACGATAATAATAATAATATATTAGTCGGCTAAAAAAGCGAATCTTTTCAAAATACACCAAATCGGTATGAATATATCACATCACTGCCGGCGCAAAGATACGAATTTAAATAATATTTGCATTGAGTTTAGTATCGATAAGATTGATGGCACATCATTGGCTTTATATTTATTTTGTTATTGTTTATGTATATAAATATATTCGTAATTCGTAATTATTATGATTCGTACAGCAGACGCTCAAATTTAAACGTAAAATGTTTTCGACATTTTAAACATAAACATCGTGATGAATAAACAATATAAACAATATAACGAAAAAAGAATATCAAATAAGATATGCGCAATAGGGTTTTAGCTGTAACGTGAAATGTAATATGGACGTCACAAAAACATTAACGAAGGAAAAAGAAATATAAATTATTTATTTTGACAATGTTTTACGGAAATCTTTAAGGCCGTTTAAACTTTCAAAACGTCTTGTATTTGTACACTCTACAGATACGATCGTGCAATATTGTGTAATAACGATAATCCAAAAATAATTTTATTTTATTATTACAATATTATTATATATTTATTACTTTATCCTAAGTGCTTATATATTTTCGGTTAAACGTATTGTTTATATTGTTTAATTTTAATAAGATTCCAATCTGTTTGATATTGTTATTAAAAACGTTCAATATTTTTTGAGTCGCGTAATTCGTTTTATCGAAGCTTGTTTATAAAACCGTTTAAGCGCACAACTCTAAAAGGTATAAGCAACAAAAAGGTATTTATTTTCTATACCTTCTTGTATTTTTCGAAAACACGAGAAATCAAAAGTATATTATTAAGTTAACTAAAATGTTACCTAGTTTTGTAGTAAATTCAATTACCGGTTTCGTAATCCTTCTAAATTAAAGTTTGTTTAATGTTTTTGTTTTTTTTACCTTGTCTATCTAATCCTCTAATCCAAATTTTATTGACGTGAATTGATTAATTTTGAAAACTCTCCAACTCGTTGTTATATTATCCAACCCTACAATTAGCTTAATTAATATTGTAATTCACTTCTATTACTCCGAATTGGATATAAATTATAAAATTATATATTTCGTAATCGTAGTAATAATGGTAATATTCGATGTTGGTTGTTATTGCGTTTAATAATATTATACATAACGACAATTCGTATTGAAAGTATTTTTACTTCGAAAGGAAAAAACAACATTCCGGCTTTTATAAATTGTATATAGTATTTTTATATATTTTTATTTAATATATACTTTTCTTCATACCGGTATACAGTTATTTCACATTTCCATTCATTTGTGTATTTTTTATTCGAGTTTTTCCATCTACTTCTTTTGTTGGATTCAATTATAAAATCAATTTTCATTGTCCAAGATTGTTAGCGACGGTGTTTTTTTTATGTCCAAAACGTCACATCTCATTTCTCAGTAATTAGTATCGCTCACAATGTCTATATCATCATTTTTTTTTTTAATTTGATTTACTTTTTGTCTACACAACATTGTGCGACCAAAGTACTAAACACTATATACAAATTATTTAATAAGTAAATGTACACGTACACTTTATTGGAACTTATTATTTTATTGATACCACTGAAGTTTTTTCAATCTCTTCGTTTTCATTGATCTATTGATATCTCACCGTAATGTGTTTACATATATTTCGCTGGTTGCCTATTTCTCGCAATGTTAACAAAAATAGTATAAACTTCGTTTTCTCCAAACAAATATTACAAATTATATTATTTATTTATTACGCCCGAATTTAAAAGAATTTTTTTTCGGGCGTAACTTGAGAAAACATAATTTAACGTTTTACTGAACACGAATATTAGTATGGTGAACAAACAATAAGGTATTTCTCTTTCGTAGTCTAAAAATATATGCCCGAATTCGAAGTCCCATCAATGTTTTTGTATACTCTACAATGAAAAAGTTTTTTGTGAAATTATTTATATATACACGAGCCAAAATTTTACTCAAATTTTATTTCGATTTTGTTTTATTGATTATAAAATCGTTTAACGATAATACAACGACTATTTTTAAAATTATATATTCATTTTTTATATTTTTACTAAATATAAACTTGTTGTTTTATAGTGATATATATTTTTTCTACGTTATTTTATAACAATAAAAGGCTTTATTTTTTTTATTCATTTTATTATTATATTTTAATTTCAATATTTAAAATAATATTATAGGGAAATTTGATCATAAGTTATTTGATATTCTTACTGTGTGCTATGAAAATTTGTATTCGCCCGTTTTATTTAAAGTACCTATGTTTCATTTTTTATTTTATTAATTGCTTGGTAGGACGATTGCGTTAAGAAAATTACAGATCCAAACAAAATACTCTACGGTGAATTGGAAATAGAAAATTAATTCAACGTAATTAAAAATGATCAACACCAAATGTCCGTGATATTAAAGCGAATCCAAATAAAGCGCGAAATAAAAATCGTATCTACAATTTTAATGTAGAAGAAACGTACAATTGCATTCATTGTACGTCCTAATCGACACATAAATAGCGAGATAACGATAAAATTAGATTTTTTTCTTTAACGTTAATTTAACCCGTTAGATATATGTACAGAACCATAATGTTTTTCGCGATAAGTACAAAAAACCAACGGGATTCGAAGGGTTAACACGGAAAACCGAGTGCGTTATTGCGCGTGTATTACGCGACGTTTGATCGGCCGATCGGGTTTGATTGTGTGAGACTACAGCGCCGAATATGCCCACCGTTGAACCGAAACGATCCGTAACGAGACACAATGGCTATTGTCAAAGTGCAGCCGCGTGGCGTTTAAAATTTGATAACTTATATATCACAGGTAAGTGTGTAACGTGATACCCGTGGGCGGTACGAGACCGACACACACGTTGAAAAAGGTGGCGGGGAGTAGTTTTCCGCGTCCGGTCTTTTCGAAGAAACGACGCGCCTACAGCGTGACACACAAGGGTTTCGCGTGCGCTCGGAATTTCTCGCTCTCTCCCTCTCTTTCTATCCCTACCTACTACCCTTTTCCTTTTTCACCCCAAAAACACAATATACATACATATGTATACTTCAATGACCATGGTTATGTATACGACTACAATACGGGTGTTATTACGTCGAAAAAAATCACGAATATCTTTTTTTTTGTACGCTGCCGAATAATGGCCGAGACTACCGTATATACTTACGTTGTACGATCGCATTATCCCGAAATCCGACGATAATCAATTTTTTATTATTTCGTTATTTTTTTCGCAATACTGTCGCAACGTCACCGTTCGTCCGTCACACGCGTATGTACACCCGTAATATTTCACACTTTCTCGACGACGTAATTTCGACACTCGTCTTGATGCATCTACGTAATCCCGTTAACAATATAATTTAACCATGGAGCATCGTAAGTGAATTACAAACAAGTACGCGATGTACAACGCCCGTGCTTCCAATTACGCAGTATACACACTAAACTACTATTGCCCATTTGAGATATTAATCGTGTTTTCACTCAATACAAACACATCGGACGGTTTAGTCTTTAACACTAACATTATTATTATTATTCGAGACAATTTAAGTAGTACGAACTTCAAAGTTAATATTAAAGTAATCATTTTCAAGGCGTGGAAAATCTTACTTGAACATTTTATTCGCGACCATACTAGACTAAATTTTTCTCTTAATACGAATATGTGTAGAAGAATAATATTTTGTCACGATATCTTTGAATTAATATATTGCCACGGCAGAAGTAGCGATATGATCATGTTTATGTTTGAATCGAAAAAATGTAAATAAATATGCCCTCGAAGCGCATTTGTTACAAAAACATTCACAAATGAATTTCAAATAATTAAATTTTTTTACGTTTTTAATAATTAAAATATTTAGAGTTATTTAATTATAAAAGAATTACCCAAATAATAATGTTTTTTAAATTAAGAAATTGTGAAAACATTTAACAAAACAAAAAAATATTATTGACATATTGGGTTTTGGACAGTAGATACTAATAAGCGTTATAAAAAAATAAATATGTTTTAGAAAATATTTATATATATGTATATTTAGATTTAGATTTAAAAGCCAATTTTTTTTACTCTAATAAATAGTTTAACAAAATAACGTGTAACATCAATAATCATGAAAATTGTTTAAAATGCCTTCTCCATAAATTATCGTTATTATAAGATAGTGTGTGCTTGAAATATATTGGCCTCAAGCATTCTAAAAAAAATAAAATAGAAAATTAAAATGCATTGAATTCGTTTAATTGTATAACTAAACAAAGAAAAATGCGACGATCATAGAGATATAATAATAATTTAAAAATCGTACCAATTTCTTTAAGTGTTTTTTATAACAATTCTGATTTTAAGAAAAATGTATTTCACATAAATATTGTATTTTTATCGTAGCATATTTGACGGATCACATGGACGGATATATCTGTGTTTTAAATTTATATATATAGTGACATTGACATATCGTTTAAAAAATTATAATACATATGGAATTTATTATACGAATATTTTTCGCTAGGCGAATACATTGTACATTTTTTTGTGGATAAACAATAATATTTATCGTGAAATATACGAAGGTATTTATACAACAATATAGTATACACTTTCATAGGAAAATCTGTAAAAACTATATTATAAGAAGAAACATTTAATTATGTAATTCGTAAATTATTTTCAGACAGATTTATCTAAAAATATTATACAATATTCGATAATATTGTTAAGGTATTATTTTGTTCAAAGTGAACTGTTAAGATTATAATCTATGGAAACGTAGTTATGTCAGAAAATAATTATCATCGTAACGTGTTAGGCTATGAAAATGTTAATAAATTCATAAATAATCTCCGATTGAATGAGTCTTTAACGAATTCTATAATTAATATTTATTGTATAGAATTGTTTTAGAACTATCAAATACGCCTTTCTGTATTTTATTGATTTTAAAATGTTTGTTTATTTTATCCGAGGCTTAATTCAACGTTTAAACGTTTTTCGATATAAACTCTCTTTTCTGCCTCTTCGTTTCTATTTACCAATCTAAATAGGGGCTGTATAATTCAGGGAAGGTTTGATTTAACGTAAGTGAAATCGAGATATTATATATCCGTTAAAAACGGATTATAAGAAAATCGAATAAAACGATTCTTCGCAATGTATTGCGTTTGAGAATAGATTTTTATGTTCCTACAATTTTGCGGTTTACATTGTATACACGATTTGCTCACTGTGATTCAAAAACGTTTTAATATCAAATAATTGTGCCATTTTATCGCATCTATTTAAAGATTCGTACTAAGTTAACGGTAACTTTGCAATATTGAGCAACAGGAAATTAACTTTAAGTTTGTAGTACGTGATTGGGATGTCAAAAATGTCATTAATATAATTTCACCAGATGCGTGTAATGAAGCAATCTACAGTAAAAGTATAAGAATATTAAAAGTGATTGAAAGTATTCGACTTATTTCGACCAACTTACTGGAAGTCTCCGATTATTATTATTTTGTTATCGAACATATAATATCTTTGTATATAATTATAAAAACATATTAACGATATTCGAAGGTTTGTTTTTGAAAAACAAGTATTAAAACATTATGCGGCGATGAAATCTAATTGTATATTTGTTGCAATCGAAATCGCGAAAAAGAAAACTCAAAGCGACCTTTATACAGAATTTTCGTTTAAGTATCGAAAGGTCTATATTATTATAGATTTCATAATTTCGTCGTGTACGACTGGATAAATATTTTAAATTATGTTTTGACCTTCTTAAGACTTCGACTTCCTGCTTTCTTTCCTATATAATTGACTGTACGGATCGTAAACTATTTATCGGTACGTTTGTTATTTACGATTTCTGTATTGGTGGTTGAATTTGTTTGAAAATATATCTTCTACTTAAAATATTTTCGTTATTGGTATGAAAATCTAATTGGAAAATTTTTTTAAATTTATATAATTCGCTTTAATTTGTAATAATCAAAATATAATTGAAAAATCCCAAAATTTAAAAAAAAAAAAAAAATTGCCATAACATCTAAAGTTATTAGATTATAATTATTTAAAATATGTTTAAAATAAAGAATTAATTGTCTCGGAAACTGTTTATAAAATTAAAGTTTATTCGTAAATTATATTTAGAGATAAAGTTTTAAATTATTTTTGTAAATTAGACTTTGTTGAAAACTTCTTTAATATTTCGTGGGACGTCAGTCCATATTTTGGACCTTCTCCGAAAATATGTTTTTTAGTGGAGGAAATTCGACGGGGATTATAGATTGGCGGAGAATATTTTACGAAAAACAAATGAAAAAGTTAGGAAAGTGTGTATAATTCTTGTCCTGGTGATGGCGGTGGCTTGACGTTAGCTAAGATCTGGGGATGTTGTTTGATTGAATTCTTAATAGTTTTCAGATTATTAACTAGTTAAATTGATTTTGTTTTTTCAACATTTGAAGTATGTATATCCATATAATATATATGTAACCGTTTCGTATTTTATTTAAATACATTTTCGATAATAATACCCTCAGAATGGACTCGATCGGTGTGTGGGTTGGTGATACATATTGTGATACATAGTGCTGAAGTTATTATATATATATATATAGGAAGCTGTTATTGTTTTACATTCCCGCGAAACTCGATATTACGGAAAATATGTATAATTTTTAATATAGCCAAGTTTATGCAAATACTCGTGGACATTAAAATGAGGATATTATCACACTATCGTTCCACCTTCTGGTCGTAATAATGCCGGCTTCAATTCGGACGCTTATTATTATTACTCGGGACATAAAAGTATTTCGCACCCAAAATGTAATATACACGAATTGCTCACAAAATTCCACTATAATTTATTTCGTTTCATTTCCTGGAGGGAAACGAAAACAATTTTGTTTGTTGGTGCTCCGTTTCCCTTATGTTCATTACTCTTCAACATATTTATGACAGAAACTATTTTTCTTGTATTAATATTATGATTTTACGGGAGACTAACGTTCAAGAATTATCTTGGCTAAAAGAATATTTACGCTTGTCTTCAATTTTTAAAACTGTTTATGGAACGTTAATAGTATTAAACACAAACAATTACACGTTTTCTATAAGGTGTGAAAAATGGTATTGTATTCGTCTCCTTACGTGTTCACTACAAAATGAACCGTTCCAATCAAGTAGATTTGTATGGGGTATAATAAAACGGTTATATAATAATACGTACATATAATAAACATATCGTTATAACGTTCGATTTAAAATAATATCCGATACGTTTTTGGTACACGTTATGATTTTAAACGATATGTGTTTTTAGACAATTAAACGAGTTGCATAGTTTTCAGTTATTATCATTTAAATCGTCGACAGCGTATATAATGGAAATATAAGTAGAAAACTTTTGTGATACACAGTTAATAATAAACGCCCACTGTTCGAATAAGCCTTGACAGCGTGTAAACTGTTAAAACAGAATGTAATTAAAAAAAACTAAGGAAAAAATTGTTTTGATACACGAGAATAAATCGTGTAGCTGTATAGGTTTTTAATTTAAATAAGGATGGACGATATTGGCAAAGAACGTTGTTCGACCCTACGTCGTTCGGTGAAAAAAAAACGTCAATCAAAGTACGGTGTTTGTTTTTAGATCGACCTATAAGTATTTAACGCGATTCAAATCAGTGGTTGAAATGGAAAAAAGTAGTAGAAGTGCCTTTAATATACGAACCATTACATAAGAAATAGCGGTATTCTGTAGATTTACAAAATAATTGCTTCATTAACATGCATTTATACCCCGAATCATATTTTGAATCGTAGTCACACATACCACCTAGATAAATGCAAGTCAAAATCATAATATTTGTTCAGATTCTAAGCGTAGCAGGGAATTTTAATACAATAATATGTTTTTTTTAAACGCTTACATTGCAGTAATAAATTGTATATAGGTCGTACTTTATTCGACATGTTTTTCCATTTTCTCAATAGTTATTTTTTAGTAAATGGAAAACTTACAATATTTTTGAAAATATTCTAAGAAAATAATAATATTTTTAAAATCCGTTTTGAATATGCACAATTTAGCATTTTAGATATACGATTTTGTAAAGGCTTACACATAAAGTAATTATTAATATTAAATAAAAAATTTAAAAAGTTTGTTGTAACATTGTTTTGAAGTGTGTAAAGTTTTGGTTTTGAAAAATTACACGATATTTAATAAACAAGTTTTTGGTGCAATGAATTGCCGTCGTTTTCAATTACGGAATGATGAAAATAACAACCGAACAAGTGATCCATGTAAACCGATGTCCATAACATTCGTGGTTAACTTTGTCCATAGAAATTATTATTACGAATCCCACGGTGTGAATTATTTAAATATACTAGTGTAAGGACAATTCAAATTTGGGGCTTATTTATTAATATTATAGATTGACCATTAAGTTATAATCGTTTTAAACGGAAAAGTTACAAATAAATAAATTATCACGAGCAAATTTTGTTTTTATAACTTACCAAGGTGAAATCCGTAGCTCTAGTTACGAACGTAACGGGACGAAAACATATTAAACAACGTATATACTGGAGTATACGTATCTATCTATATCTATATCTATATCTATATCTATCTATCTATATATATATATAGATCGTCGATGGCAAGAATAGATACTGTAGCACTTAGGGTCTGCTCTATATCATTATAATTTATACGACCCGGACGGGTTGTTTTCTACCTGTTATACGTTTATACCGGTTTTGTACGGACCGCGTGCCGTATTCTTGCCCGTCATGCCGCGATGCACCGGCTTCCAGTTGTAGGTGAAATAATAATATTATTATAAACCCATGCCAGCAGTGGTAATAATTTATACGAGACCAATGAATCACCGACGTGGTCTCCGGCGGCGGACCGACGTTTTCCGTTTCATTTGCATCAGCCGCCGCCACTACGGCCCGGACCGGAAACGGGTTATCGGCCGACACCTCCAGTAAAATATAAGTGATAACGTCGAACCACCCACCCCCTCACTAACACCCGCCACACAAGCAGATCGCGAACCGCCGTGTGAAAACGCGCGTTTTTTGTCACGCCTTCATTATATGACGGTTTTGCGGGTCACATTAAAAAAAAAGAAAAAACGTTATCGATATGCCGGTTATCAAAATTAATAATAAATAACGCAAAATGTGTTCGTCCAAACGTGTACGTAGTCGCGTTATAAAAAAAAAAAATGTGCTCATGCCCACATTTTAAATAAGTCACTCCCAATCACGTTTATTCGTAATGTTTTTTTGTCCGTTTCTTTTTCTTATAAATTATAATCGAAAAACGGCCATTTGCTTTGGGTTTTCGTCTGTATTTCGCAAACAGTATTTTGCGACAATAATGAAAACACGGTAATTTGAAATACGTAATTCGAATATGAAAAATAAAGTACTTTTATTCGAATACTATATAAGACTGTATATATATATATAAATGGTGTTAAATATTCACGCGTGCAACGGATTTTTATTTTGATATTTTCGATATTGAAAATTACGTAAAACTGTACTCAATAAGCGATGAGTGGGGCATAGTATATGTGTATTTATGGCGTATTAAATATGTATTTATGTCTTCTGAAATTACCAAAATACGCTTTAGAAATATGCAATACCGGATTCCATATTAAAGAACGCTATTTATCGAACACAAAATATCCATTAAAATTTAAACTGGTAAAAAAATTAATAAAATCGAAAATATGTCGACATAATGTGTACTACATACTTAAAATTAGTGTCGAAAAATATGTACGTGAACTAGTATATGATACGCATATTACGGTCGTATTTACGTTATTAAATTCAATAAAACGGATCGGATATCTAAATGTACGAAAACTACAATTTTTCGTACGAAATTTATTAAGGACACGGAACAAATTTTGGTAATAGGTACGATCCGTACCGAAATTGGTACGTAGATTTTCGATCGATCAATAACAATATGCGAATACAAATGTAAATATCTGCTCTATACGTGATAAGTGACCTGTCCGAAAATTCGCGGCCATGTATATGACGTCGCATACATCTTAAACGCGATCGAATGATCGAACGACAGAATATATTTTACGCGTGTTCGAATCGGTTTTCCTTACCTCAATCAACACTGTCCAATGGCGTTTTGAACATTACTCGTTCGGAATATATATATTACTGACGTCTGAAACAAACGAAAACAAAACCGTTAAAAATCGTTAAATTCATTTTGTATTTCGACGAGATTCGGGATTCTCAAAGAAAATAATATATTACGTACGGTGTAAATTTATAAGGACCGTATGTAGAAAATGTGTTATAGGTTATTGGCGGGGGAATGTAAAGCGAGCGGGCGAAAAACTTTCCGAGAAGGGCGAGAATTTTTCCCTGACCCGTAATCCGGTGTTCCCTGCTGGTTTTACGGGAACGGTTAAATTAGAAAAACGCCCATTTCCGTACGGTATCCAAAGCGATTCACTTTCCCGGTACAAAGGTGGTCCCTAGGCGATTGTCAAGTTTATGGACGGCGTTGAAATACGTTCCGCCGGGGCATCGTTCTTAAGTGGACCCGACCACAATGGTTTTAGGCTCTACTGTGCTCGCCACTTCACCACCGTGTGCCTAGTCTATTCGACGTATCAAAAAAAACTCGGATTTTTTTTACCCATCGCCAGCTACCGATTATATTATTTTGTAAAGACTGACCAAATCGTATTCCGATATTGCCTATTCGTTATTGAATCGTTAAATGATTATTTTCAAACTATTTTCAAAAATATAGCCTTTTATTCCCCATTTAATACCTCGTTCATATTAAACAATTGTAAAGTCTCGATTTTCTAATATATATATATATATATATATATTCCTACACAATCTTATAGAACTAAAATAAATTAATAAAAACGCTTTTTCGGTTTAATTATAACATAAATATTTGTTCAATTGCAACGACAACAGAGCCCCATCTGTATTACAATTACGTTTGACAGATATTAAGTAGTGGTCGTCGATACTAAGATTGGAAGGATGATATAACTTTAAAATGTTCAATAGGGCAAATTTTCAAAACATATACGCTTTCCGCTTCACTTTACATTTAATTTAAATATTTATTAAGCGGAAAATGTTCCCGGTATTTTTAAACATCGATAATTTCGAATATCCACAAAAATCTATTAACCAGGAATTAACGATTAAAATCAAAATACGATATAGATGAATATAGCCACAAATGACGAAGATTGAAGCGGAAAAAATTATAAAATGTACAATAACCTTTCCTGACATAAAGATATACGATAACAATTATTCATATTACCCGTGAGTTATACGGGTTGTGATAACTTTTGATGAAAACGTCACCCTGTATGCGTGATATTATGTATACATAATAATCGGGACAACGTATATGGAGTAACACACCGTCCAAAATGCGTTTAACCGCGGTCGGTAGATATTAAGAACACGCGTGCCGCTGAACCCCTCTTAACAAGAAAGTTCAAAAATATTTTATTTATAATTTTCCTAAGATAAATTTTAAGTGGAAATTCGTGAGTATCCGAGTAAAAACCTACATTCACTCTCGGGAATAAACGTTATTATTACTACTACACGTTCGTCGTATACACTAATCGTTGATAGTCTTTTGCGTTTTCATCTAATACACATACACATACACACACACACACACATACACACATTTATAGAGTAATATGTTTATATAATAAAATTAACAGTGCGTGTAATTATTATGTATATTATTTCTGGTAGAACAATTTCAACATATTATACCACATTCGTTACAATATCCAGTTAACTTAGTTGTATATAAATGTATTTCGTCTTTTTATTTCACGTTTTGACGGTTACAGCTGTGAATTGAAGCTAAAAACCAAACTTAAATTCTGATCGGAAAAAAAAATATTAAAAGCATTTTATTTACGTATATATATATTGTACATAGTTCAAGTCTTATTGGTGAACTTTTAAATGTGCACTTTCAGTTTAATAATAATAACAATAACAATATGATATGATAATAAAAGAATTATTAAAACTTATTTTGTTAAAATATTCTGCGACTCTTACATCATGTTCAATTATCCTAAAACGGAAACGCACAATAATTCCACTTTATGAAATATATATACTTTTTTAAACATTAAAGAATGACGACGAAAAAGAAAATTATTTTCCAACAAGTAAAACAAATGCAATAAAAATAAATAGCGTTAAAATAACGTTTATTTAAGGTAATAATAATAATATACTTTATATAAATGCTATTTTATTTAAAAACTTTATTGCACGAGTGAATCATTTTTTAAATTTTAATTGAACTTTTTTTCTTTATAGAAACAAAATTAATAACGTTTAATACGTTTTTGTGAAATCGCATCGAGTCGAATTGTTTATACATTAGATATATGGAACAAAAACACGAAATATTGCTGATTATCAGCGCACGAATTTAACGATATTTCTTCAATTTCTCGAACAATTGTTATCAAAAGATAATAAAACAAACACGCTTGTACTTTGTATACAAAACTATGAAACGAACGAAAAACATATTTTTCAGGAAGACAAGAAAAAAAAGAAAAAGGTTATGACTTATTTATGACATTGTGTTCCGCAAATATTTTTTTTGCTATAGAGCAGAATATTATACAATATACGTTCGAATCAAATAGGACAGTATAATAATAATAATAATAAAATTATTATTATTATCATTATTGTTGTTGTCTCCTCCTATAAAGGCGAGAAATAATATTATATTAATTGATCATAATCTTCTCTGGAAAACGATGTCGAGTTATTATAGCGATCGAGAATGTATATATATATATGGAGTTGAAATAAATTAGAAACAGCTAAAATCGAGTTAACATCAATGTACTTTAATGAAGTTTAGAGTAAACAATCCGTTACAGCGGATGAATATATATATATATGATCAGTGTGTATTTAATATGTATATGTACATTCTATGTGCATAACAGGCGGAAGAGCTGATGACGATCAACCGTTTTAATTACGCAAGTTGCGTACATTGTAGTGGATCTACATCGATCTAAATTCGACAAACACACACACACACATATATATATATATATGTGTGTGTGTGTGTGTTAGATTTTATATTGCACGTAATACGTATTTTAATATTCATTTTGGTCGAATCACTAACTTGGATAAGTGAAGTGCTCGTTTTTTTTAATGGGTGATCTGCATATTGATGATATTTTATCGTATTCTTAATTGCTGAAGCCGCGAATTGCGTTAATAATCTTTTACGAAGAGTCACATTTTATTTTCGGCGGGGAACATAATTATTTACCGATTTGTTGCGTGACATTTTTTCATTGTAACGTGATAAATCGTAGCAGTTTCGAGATTTTAACGAACTACAAACTAAATGTCGGAATATGAAAAAACTGCGATTTTACGTACATAATAACTTTTCTGTTATCCACAAAATTTGATTTTTGAAGATTTTAATCGTCAAATTTTTTTTTGATTAATTACAATACTATTTTATATTGTTTTAAACAAAAATTACGATAAAGCAAATAGAATTATTGTTACATTATAATTGAAATGGAGCTGAGTAAACGTTAAACATTTATGTACTCTTAAACTAGAGATTTAAAAAAAAAATTTTTATTGGTAGGGTAGAAGACCATTTATAATAATTATTAAAATTTAATACTATCAGTGTGTAATTATTATTATATATATATTTATATTATTTTTAATTAAATGTTACAATAATAATTCATATGAAAAAGCGTATGGGAATATTTATTGATTAATGATTTTCAGGTTTTTTGAACGAAAGCGAGTACTTTGGATGTTATAAGAAAAAAAGATATTTTTAACTACCGATAAAAATCATTAAATATAAAAAGCTCGAGGAAATTATACGAAGAAACACGCTTTATGTAATGACGTTTCATCTATATGGTTGTAAACAGAAATAAAAAGTTTAAAATTGTTATTAAAAAAGATTCGACGCGTTTGGAGGTTTTAAATGTAAAGAACATTCGCAGCACATTTCTACTCGTTTTATGATCTGTGTATACCATACAACTATATGATACGGTTAGTTAAACGTCGATAAACAAATATTTGAACAAGGAAACGCGTAATATAAAATTGCGTCTCCTGGATTTTTTGAAATTAAAAATCTTTTTTTCCCGTGGCAACTATAATGTTAAAAGGTTATCAATTTTCATGCGCTCGTAATAGATAAAACACGTTCGACAAATGCCGTCGTCTTTTCAACCGTCGCAGTGTTTTAAATAGTGTAGCTTTTCCATTAGTATAGAACATCATTATGTTATCGTATATACTATTGTACACATATACTATTGTATTGGTCAATCGGATTTGGCGGAATTCAAAGTGATTCTTTGTGAAGTTGTTGGGTAATATATTGCGTATAAACAGAAACAGGTCATTGTATTAATACATTTCGTCTGACCGCATATTTGTTGTATATACTCACCACGGACATATTGTACGACTTAATTAAATTAACGTTTAGAATATATCGGAACCCGTTTAAGTCGAAACAATAAGTTTTCATCGAATGGCGAGAACAACTACAGTCGTTTATTTGATTGCTTCTGGATTTATGTAAACTGTCAAAAAAATATATATATGTTTTCTATGAGCGTATATTACAGATATTTTATTGTTACAATATTCGTATATATTATTATTGTTATTATTATTATCGGTGCTCATAAAAATAAGTATTTACTTATTGTCGTAACTCGTCTTTTTTACGATAATATTTTTGTAGTTTCTTATGTACGCTAGACGAACAATTCCCCGAGGTATTTTCGTAGATATAACTCGAATTATATAATATTATACGATTGGTCAACTTTTTACGTGACATTTTAATTTTGGATTCGTGGAGTACAAAAATAGTGTAACGTTTTTACCGTGAGTAACTATCGAGATTTGAAAATGTTTGCGCGTTAAACTATATATTATATACATAGCTACGTGGACGGCCAACATTATTATAATACAGTGAACGGTCCAGACGTTTGCGGCGGGGAGCGACCGAGTTTTTGGCTACCAAACATGGTGCATTTGCCAATGTACAAATTACACGAAATAAAGAATATAGTCACCTAGGGAAGCGAAACAGTATATATTTTCACTGCGTATGACTCAGGAACGCGTTAGCATTAGCATATTTTACTTATTATTGTAGTTTACTTATATATATGAAGCGCAGATACCATATGACCAGTAGTTATTTAAACACTCGTGGCATTACCATAAAACTATTCGACATAGATGTATATATATATATATAGGAGGGTATAGCGATTGAAAATTAAAAGAAAAATAATTGTATAATTATTTGTATTGAAAAATTCAATATTTATAATATAAGTATTATATATTGAAAAGAAATACACAATATGATTTTAGTAGTCTCGCCAACTATTTGAATATATATTTTTCGTATTTCAATATTATTTTAAATATTTTTACCTCTGTTTACTCGACTGTGTATATTGAATACTTTCAACATAAATATTTATTACACGGCTGGGTGTGTATACTTTTTAAGATTTTGGTAATACAGTATATTTCGTTTTTAGAATGTATTTAATATGAAAGATACATATATTTTTTAAGGCAAATTTTCATAGCAATCTTATGCTCCGAAGTCGAAAATAAAAAAAAATTTTTTTGAAATGTTTTTGTATTCGGGATTTTGGATGTAATACCGTTTCGACTTCAAATATTCAAAAATACATTTAGATATAAATGTCGTGGCCTTTTGCTCTTTCCCGATAAATATTCTTTTTTCAGGCCGTTAACGACAATTAGGTCGTTATTTTTTCAACATTATCGGTGGACAGACGTTCTCTATTAATATCGTTCATTCGTGAAGAATAATTAGTTTATTTTAGTGGTGCCTATGACAAGTGCGTGTTATTACACGGGTAATCCATGTAATTTGTATACACGTGTATTATTGGTATTGTTTATGGCATTAACGTTACACGTGTATTATTGTAAGTGCATAAGTTAATGTTTATTTAAGCATACGTGTCGTAAATAGAGAGTTTATATATTTTTATAAGATTATCAAACATATTAATAAAAACCGTATATAATATTTTAAAGCTCTAAAATTATTAGTTTTATAATTGGGGATTTTCAAAAGTTAAATAATCCCCGTTTTCTATACTAAATGAATTCCATAGTTCAACACAGTCTGAACTGAAAAGTTAACCCCTTTTATACATGTCTAAAATCGTTGTCACTAGTTTCTTTAAGCAATTTTTTAGTTACTTCAAAATACTATTAAAAAAATTACGATAAAAAAAATTATCGAGAATTTATCGTTACATTATGCACTGCAAATTACAACTATGTGCTATTTATCCAAACAAATATTCCTTTGAGTTTCTTTGATACTTACATATTTATAGAGATATTGTAAATATATGACGTATATCATTGTTATACTTGTCAATGAACGACACATATTTTAAATAGAAAAAAAATTTTATTTTTAATGTAATCGCCCTATACTCGCATATATATTTCGCTAAATAAGTGAAATGTTCAAAAGTGTGGATAATTAAAATCGTGACACAAAAGGGCTTCAAACTTTTTTGTTTTAGGTTTTGTTTTATTTGTTTTTTGCACGTTTAATCACAAAACTGTATATATAAATTGAGAACGCTTAACCCTTTGAACGTCCATACTTTTACGTCCGTCGGTAATAAACTATTAATATATTGAAATGTCCAATTTGTAATTTTTAAATTATAATTAACCCGATAACAGGTTTTGACGGACGATAAGACTATAATATATAATTCTACGTTTCGCTGAGCACCGAGCGTAATAATTTATCTTTAATTAGCGTTTTAAAGACGTTCCCGCTCGGATTATTAAGGGATATAATTTATTATTATTCAGTATGGTCGTTTTTTTTTTAATTGAAAAGGATTGTCGTGTACGTTAAATGTTTAATTCGACGTAATCAATAAAATAAAAACGAATATTGTACATATTCGAATTAAAACGATATTGTTCCATATAGTATTAAAGTCGTACAGCGTATAATATTTACACGTGATTGAAATAGGGGACGGCGAATAATTGATTCGTCATATTAAACAGCAAAATAAATTGCCGAACCGTCCAGTGTTTAATTGATATTTAAAATGAAATCCGGAAACGAATAAAAATAGTATATAACGATATATTTGAAAAATAATAGCGCGACGATAAAATGTCGGAAACAGAAAATAATGTAGCGAGAACGCCGTGTAATGTGTCGGAAAAGATAAAATGTATTATTGTTAAAGAAAGTTAGGATGTCACTGTATTTCTAGGTTCCTTGGAAAGCTTTATAAAACATTTTATACCGTAGACCAAATAAATGTTACTAGTTCAGATTTCTTTTGGAAATTAAACTTTCCGAGTTTTACCTAGTTAAAACGTCGGTATATATTATACGTAGTTGACGATCGCCTCCACAATCTGACCATTCGTTACAGGCCTTATTGTTATTGTTATTACCGTCGCAGTATTCGATCGAACATGCCCTTCCTCTCCTCTCCATTATTACCTCGGATGGAAGACTAAAAATAGTGTTTACGCGTAACGGTTAAACGTCCCGAAAACGGACATTTTCTTGGACTGTATCGGATTTGTTCCGGAAATCGTAAGTTAAATGAAAACGCCGAACGTATAATTCGTAATAAATTATGGTCAAAAAAAATATATAATAATAATAATAATAATAATAAACAACGCCGTTACGGTTTTCGGGATATAAATTCTGAGAGCGAAAACTTGGCGAGGGATAGGAACAATAATATTGTTTTAGTCGTACTAGAAATGCCAACGACGGCAGTAGCAGTGGCTATTTAACGGTAATACTTTAAGACGTGGAGAAGTCGAAAACGAAAACGTTAAACGTACGGCCGCGAATTGTACGCGCGCGTACACACACACACACACCGAAGTTTTATTCGAAACCACCACCGCTGCGTGCATATATGTGTGTGTATGTGTGTGTATATTTTATATCAGCAGAGGAAAAAGACTACGACGCAATTGTAGGCTTTGGTTACCGCACTAGGATTTTTCTGATTGATAGGGTTCCGCTTGTATTGTTCGTTGTTTTTCCCTAGTACATATTCACAAAAACACACATACGCACGGACGCAATATAATATTAAATTAAACTATATAATATTATACAGGGCGACGTGATTAGGTGTAAGCATGCGTTCATTGTAATTAAAATATGTCGCCGAAAAATTTACCGCACGCGGCTGTTGCTATTATATATATGTATACGTATACACGTCATAAACGCCGACGGATTTTTAAAAATAATTTTCAGTTTTGGCTTGGAAATTATTTTATATATACATACGTATTTCTCGTATAGTCGTTTTTCGTACGATATCCGGCTGATATATCGAACGAAACAATACCGACAACGAAATACGACCAAATACCGGAGAATATGCGATTTGGTGAATAATATAGAGACTACGAGACACGTGTATACATAAATATATAGCGTATAGAGATTACCTATAGTAGTTCGAGACGAGTATAGTTTAGTCCGCTGATGTCGAACTACTTCCTGAACTTTCGATTAAACGAATGCGTTTTGTTCTAAACTAAGAAACAACCCGATCGTCTACGGTCTTCGTCGAGCTACGCGAACGGTACACATTTCGGAATATTATAATTCGCCTACGATTTTTGCGCAATAACAAATTTACTTTGGGATATAACAGTTCAAACACTTCGTTTGAAAATTTTTCAAAGGGCTTCCCATCCACATTTCGGGTATAAAAACCACCTATCTATTGCACGGCTTATGAAATAGATGATTATTTCAATTGTGCCTTTTATCCTAAAAAGTGTCGTTACTTTAATACGAATATCACGGAATATACTAACCATCAGACGTAGTTTTCGCTAAACGCGTTTCGCTCGTCGTTACAATTGTGAAACTTATTACAATTTTAGAACCCAAGCAAAGCGAAGAATATATCATATTTGAAATGACGAATTCCTTTATGATGTCTGTAAACAATTTGTCATGTAGATATAGCGTTATGGTGATCTTTACGTACGTCAGTATATAGTAGCAAATTACATAGTCAGTAATTTATTCGGCGAGTTTATTGAATTTTTTAATAGTTTTCGATTGTACGATACAACTATCGAATAATTACGAAATAACTGGCTTTTGGACTAACGCGGATTATGTATTTAGGAAACAAAAATGTGTTCGAAAAATTACAAAGAATAATTATAATAAACAAAGTTTCGCGCATATTCATATTCGCTAAACATTTAAAATTAAAATAGAAGTCTGACGACACACGATCGTGTAATTCACAACATCCGCGACTCGCTACCCTTATTCTGGACTTTCACTGTTTATAATATTAATAGTGCCGAATTAACGAGAACCAACAAACGTGCTAGTATTATTTCGCATTTTGTATTATCTTCGTAATCACGCGAGTTTTTCTACGCAATTTTGACATAGTTTTGATTTCAATAGTTTGTCTTAAAAACACGGGGCGCATTAGTTGCACACTCCGATTGATTGTATCATCCGGCAACGATAACAATAACGCGCGGTGGCTATACATACACTATATATAATAAAGTATGATCTGTAGCCTATAATCCTCTCCGAAGAAAATCGAGAATTTCACCGTTTGCTATATAAGTCACGGTACAGTATAATATATATGACGTCTGTGCTTACACAAACAAACAAACATAAATATATATATATATATATATATAAGACGGTGTACGAGTATGAAATACTTATTGTCCAGTAAGTTTTATGCCTGTCTAGAGAGTCGACTACGGCCGTCGTTTCCGTGATACACAAATTAATTGCCGAGGATTGGTGGAGACGGATTTAGCTAGACGCAAAATACGAACCCGCAAATCATCTCGGGCCGATAAAAAGAAATACACGCGAACGCTGCAGTTAAAAAGATTCGTGGCCGACGTTTTTTGGCCTCTGAACATCGTGCGGCGTTCGGTTTTTACGTTATTTATCTACACACAGCAGTTCGTCATCGTGGATCCTATCGAAAGGTATCAATCGTTACGGGTGACGCCGTATTCTTTCCCATCTTTTTGACGAAAAATAACATCCGTGATGTATTTTGATAAAATTATTCACTTTTTGAATGCCCATACCGGAAATATTTTGTATTAGCAATAACTACAACGTATTCGGGAAATGTTTATTTTGCCGATAAAACAAAATACATTTTTCTCATTAATAATCATGTAAGAAATTTTTCTCCGCTAAACAATTATTGTTTTATTATTAATCGCAACTGGATATATTGGAAATAGGATAACATTTTTATTTTTATTACGTTTATATTAGTTTTTCACATAATAATTGATAACGTATTCAAAATAAATTCTAAAAACGTTACGAGTCGCCGAGTTGTTTTTAAATTGGTACTATATACTTATGTAAATAATGAAAATAGAATATTTATTTATTGGTGACGGTTATTGTATATTTGTTTAGTCGATAAGTCTCTAACCGAAATGGTTCGCTCATTATTTTATATAATAAAGTATCCGTTGTTGTTAGGATAAAAATAATAATAGTAATTTATAAACGATCGAGAGAAAAAAATTATTTACTACTTCGGGGCCATTGATTATGAAATAGTCAACTATGGGCCAAACGTATTTTAGGCACTTTTAGTCGATTAGTGGGGAAAAATGTACCGTTTTATTTATGCGAAAAAAGCGAAATGTCGAAACCGTCATAAATAAGATTTTACGTCATTTCGGTGTTGTAGATTGTCGTATCTCAAATGTATTTATAGTATAATGGGACACGAGTTTACCGATAATAGGGACACGCTTGTAATAATTTCGGTGAAATTTCTCGAACTTTCCTTCAGAAAAAAAGGATAATTTTCGCGATAAACATTTTCCAGTCACACTTCATTACGGCTAGTGTTTTTCGCGTCGAAATGGCGTGTTTAACAGCTTCTGTTAATATAAATATTAACAACGAACGGTAGCAATGACGGCGTTAACGCGAACGCTCCGGATAGGCAATTATTGTGGTACAGCGGTGCGCTACGGTTTACTTGCAGGTATACGCGACGGTCGGAACAACAGATGGTGACTACGCGCCATTTAGTTATAGGTCTATATTTTAATAAAATCCGTTTATCTATACGAAAATCGATGGTATATTGTTGGGTTACGTTACACGTACCGTCGTTCATAATATTTTAAAACGACAGCGTGAAACGAGATTGTAAAATTGAATCGTTGGCCGTTATGAAGAGTATTTAATTTTGTCGAAATTAAATGGCGGTTCGATTGAAAAAAATAATACACGTCTATCGTCCTTTTAGAATAAGTTTGAAAAGTGTTGAAATAAAGATTAAGGGTGTTAAGGCACCGTTTGCCTGGACGAAAATTCGACCAATTCAAGCGAACCGAATTTAATTCCGAAAACAATTTGAACTCGTTACCCAATTTTTAGTTTGTAATTGTCGAAATATTTTTTTTCACGTCAAAAGTATTACTAGGTTATAAAACAATGTCGATATTAGTATTTTTCTTCATTTCTTCATGTTATATTTAATCAAAAATATACCACCGAAACAACCATGAAAATAGCCTGACGAGTTTAAATCCTTTGTGAAAATTAAAACTTATACTATACGCGTGGTTGAATATTCGTTTAGCTTCTAAATTATCGTACTAAGCGCATAAGCCCACTAAACTCTTTCGGTCAATGGCAATTATAATACATTCGCTCTAAGAATTACGTACTTTTCACACAATCATAATACGAGCTCACAAACCTTCTAAAAACACTTATCCAATACTCTTAAAAAAAAAATATTCGTTTCGCTCGAAACATTTTCTCAAATTTCTTAATAAAATTTTACTTCGGGTATGATTTATATTCAGAAAAACTATCAACGAAACGCGTTTATGTTATTACTGCAATGTAATAAAATATTTGAGCGTTTAAAAAAAGGAAGTAATATGTATCGAAATGTTTATGACCATAATGAAATTATGTTTTTTTTTCGAGAATTAATGTTGGGGATATTTAAGATTAAAATGTATTTTTCGCATAAAATAAAATTTACACGAATCACGATTTCGTAATCCCGTTTAAAATGTCGGGGTAGTGAGATCGTTACACTTCGCCTCTACCCGACTTACAGCGGGGCCATTAATGTATATAAGTATGCATAGTAGTTACAATTTAAAACTCTATCATTTAAAAACGGATAATTAATGTTTATTTTACACGTATTTTATGATTAGACGTAATTTCCTAATAAAAATAAATAGTTTGCATTTAACGGGAACAATGTATTATGATAAAACGGGGGTAAATATTTTGTTTATTTCACAAATCGGTTTAAATCAGTAATTACAATATTACTAACTCGTATAAGATATACAAATATAATACATGCACTGTAGCTTCAATAGAATTTTCATACTAGGTAATAAACGATTTTCAGTTATATCGCGCACAGCACTAAAATCCAAATGACTAACTGAGGAAATTAATGTTTTTGTTTTTTAATTATTGAAGTCATTATAGAGCTTGAAATAACGTTCTCTCATATAAAAACATTATAAGTTTTTTTCTTATGTTTTATATATATATATAATACATTTCATTTTAATTCAGCTATAAATATCATAAAGCTATTAAGTAATTTTTTAATTATAAAACTTTCTTTTGAAAATTTTAATCTCTCTCAAATAAAAAATAAAAAATAAAAAGTGATTTTAATAAGTGAGAAGGAGAGTATATGGATTAACTGAATGAAAGTTCTTCGATTTCCTTTTTGCGTCTACGAATAATTAATTTTATATAATTAGCTTTATCCTATAGTAAAATGTTTTAAGAAACTCTGTTATTCACAATGTCATTTACACTTTTGACAAACATGACTAATCATCATTTATACGTATATACGTGGTCATAGTATTGCACATTTTCAAAATATTTTTTGTATGGTATTTTAAAATTTCATAAATTACGTATAGATTATGCGAAATATAAATTTATATACAGAAAAAACTTCAATTTTTAATTATTGCGGAAAAGTTATTTCAAGTTTTATGAATGCTAGGTTTATGTTTTCTTATAATTTATCTTCTTAGATTTTTCGATATTGAAACTACTATTAGAAGAACAAGTGAATCAACTTTTTATTATTGAAAAACCCAATTTTTCGTCATTGTTTTATATACTTATTTATTTATTAGAATAAATGATTTCTATAAAACAATTATTTAAGAAACATTTTCATTTACATTACGTTAATTAAAAATGATCCATCCACTATGTCACTTCTATCGACCTTTTTAATAAGTATTAATTTAACGATAATATATTATTATTTTTACGTTTACTCGAATTCACGAGGTCTCTGAAGTCACGATCTTTTGAGGTCACGAGTAAAGTTATTGGAAAGTATGAAAGGAAAAAGTTCGTTTGAATTTAGAGTGAACGTGTAGGTAGTTTTGAAACTCTATAGCGTGCTATGATGGTTTGTTTAACTATATACGCCTATAAATCATTACGTATAGATTCATTATAAATATAAAAGGTAACATTTATTATACACACCGATGACTTTAATACTTAATATGTATACAAAACGATGAGAGATTTCACTAATTTTTTAACTCTTTCAGTTAAGTTAAAATTATAAAATTATAGTAAGTTGGATAGTCGAAAAGTTATTTATATTTGTTTGTTTACTTAAAACATTTAAAGTAAATTGCGTTTAAAAAAAATTTCTTTTCTTTGTTAAGAATTATTTTACCTAATTAACGGTAGAAAAAATGGGAAGATAATTTCAAGCATTTAGATTTAATACAAATATTACCTAACATTCGAAAGTATAAGCAAATCCTAACTATATTGTTTGATGTTACTTATGTCATTGCTAAATAAAATAAATTTAGATAACGTCGTACTTAAATAAACAGAATGTGAACATATTTTAAACATATATTCGAACTTTGAATTAGTTAATTCCCTGGCTTTCAATACGAAATGTTCGTGCCTACACTATTTAAATAGTATTATATAAAAGTCTTATACCAAATTTTGAATACTTTTCAAAAGTATAATTTTTTTATTTAAATTTAAAATTTAAAACGTACGAATAAATAATTATATATCATCAAATTTGATTATAGTGAAATTGAAACACATATTTCAGAGGTAGATAATTATTTAACTATATATTGCACATACCAAAGACTATTTTCTGAAAAATTCTAACGGTGTTTTAAAGTATGCGGAATACACGTCATTTAGTGTTTTAATGTTAAAAATACTTATATATATATATATATATATATATAT